>PVJH01029804.1:0-25559 GCA_004026705.1 Nesogale talazaci | reverse complement strand
GACCCCTCTGAGCTCATCCTTTGTATGGAAAAGATAGTTCCTATAATTTTCTGGATATTCCTGCATCTTCTTTCAATATTTGTGCTCTGAGAATGAGAGGGGAGAGTGCTCCTCTGTGGGCTTCCTCTACTAGGGAGAAAGCAAAGCTCTAAAGCGGTAGCCTGGTTGCGTATTCTCCTTGGTTGCTAATGTCTTCCCAATCCATTGTGCCTGTTCTCTAAGCAATCTCAATGATAGCTATTCCTTTCGAAACCCACTGCTGCTGACTTGATTCTGACTCATGATAACTCTATAGGATTGAGTGGAACTGTCGGGTCCCCAGAGTGTCAATCTTTCAATCTCCCTTGAGCTGCTGATAGTTTCAGAGGGCTGATGTTGTGATGCACGATGCCTCCACTGCTCCTTTAGGAATTTGCTCTCCTGATTAGCTTGACGAGAGAAGAAGAGTGGATCTCAAAATGAAGAGGGGTGCTGTAGTGGCTTTTCTTTGGGAGAGCTTAGAATTAGCTACCAATTGATTTCACTGACTTGCTTGCAGGAATAAGATTGGTAAAGGCAGAATGCTTGTTAGAGTAAAGACATTATGATTTGTGTTGCACTCTGCTAGTTTTCCATGTCCTGGATTGGGGAGGAGGTGGTTCAAAATCCTTGGTGCCAGATTGGTGGTTTATTTCTGTTTGCAAGGTGCAAACCTGGTGAGGTAAATGCGGTAGTCTAAATGACAACAGGACTGTAGAAACGTTTGAGGTGGCCAACACCTCAGCAGGTCCTTTGTCACTCCCACACTCACTATTATCCAGTTGAACCCGTCTCACAGTGGCCCTATAGCATAGGGTAGACCTGCCCTGGTGGATTTTTGAGACTACTTATTTGCCAGTTTAGAAAGCTCTGTCTGTCTCCCACGGAATAGCTGGTGGCTTTGCACTGCTGACATAGTGGATCAGAGCCCAATGTATAACCACTATACCAGCAGGATTCCTGTTTGGCACTAGGTGGGTTTTTTGCATGGCACAGTTTTCACTACTAGGTCGTGAGTTGGCATTGATTCAATGACAGTGAGTTTGGCTTAAGTTCTACTTAACTATTCTGTTTATCAACTTCCTCTTCTTCCTATTCCTCCCACCTTATGATTTCTGTATAGAGATTCTCCTAACAGGCAGAGTTTCTAGAGTGGAAGCTCCATCACTATGGTGTAGAGTCCCTACACCATCCCTCTCATGGTAACTCATGGAATTCAAAGCTGGGAGGAGTCATGCCCATCAGCCTGGTTCCTGTTGAGTCCAGCATGAAGTCCCTCAAAGAAACTCAGGTCCATAGAACCATAGTGAGGCACAACAAGCTGGCCAGCAATCTTTTCCTCTGAAGAATCCATCAACCTGAATTCTCTGAACAGCTTCTTAAAACATGCCCTCCATGTTTTTACTCCTATGAAGGATGCATATGATCAAGTGGACCATGGTCTTGGAAACAAAGTTGTGTTGAATTATTTAGGGTCTTTTTAGGGTTGGGGTATCCAGACTTCTGATCATGATGTCAGAATGTAATCAGTATTTTTCTTTTTTTTAATTCTTAATTTCAAGAGTTGGCCTGCTGAATTTTGTATGATGAATTTTACAGGTGAATCATCCATGTGATAAAATTTGAGAAACTAGTTTCCTTGAGACCTCTCTTCTAGTCTTCTCAATTTTACTCTGAATGATTTGGTTCTGGATACTTTCCCAAAAGAGAAGAGAACTCGCGCTCTCCCGAGCCGGACCTAAGCCGCGCCAGGCGAGGGACGGACATTCCTGGTGAATGGGACCGCTCTTCTCGCTCTGTCCGTGGTCCCCCGGCCCCTCTGTCGCCTGCTTGGTGGGGAGGGACGGGGGTGCAGAGTCCGGTTCGCCCTCACATGCCTCGCTCCCGTCCTCGCTTCGGTGGCGTCGGCCGGCGGGCGTGTGTTGGGTCCGTTGACCCGAGCGGCCATCCCCGTGCTCGCTTCCTCAGGCGAATGGACCTTCCCCGCGGTGGGGAAGGGCCTCTCCTCTCTGCCGCGCCCTGTGCACCTGCCGAGGTCTGCACAAAGGGTGTTGCTCGGAACCCGGCCCTTTGCGGTGCCCCTGGAGCGCTCCAGGTCGTCCCCTCAGGTGCCCGAGGCCGAGTGGTGGTGTCGTTCCCGTTCCCAGTCGCTTACCCTTCTGGCCCGCTACCCGCCCCGTTGCCGCCACGTTGAGAGTCGAAAAAAAAAAAAAAGAGAATAGAAAAACTGGAAATTATATGGAGTTTACATTTGTGAAGCTGTATATCTGTTTACCTTGCTCATCATTTTTTGGTTCAAATTTCTATAGTGTTGCTACAGCAGACCATATATAGGTATTTTCCAGGTGGATGAGAACTTGCCATCAGAAAACTTTGGTTAGTAAGTCAATGAGGATCCTGTTTGGGAAAGTGAAGTCATCAAACAAAATGATAAGCCAATAAAGAAGTTATTTTGAAGCCATCTAAAAGATCTTATCAAGCAACTTTAGTTGTTAAAATTTTAAGGTTTGAGACTTTCAACTCTATCCAGAAAGTATGAATCTAGGCTGCAAACTTGGAGGCCTGATCCCCACCGTGGCATTCAAATAAAATTACCTACATCAAATTTAAGAAGTCCTTATGACAGTAGTTAAGTCCTTAGCTGCTAACTAATAGGTTGATAGTTCAAACCCATCACTTCCTCTGTGGGAGCAAATGTAGTGGTCGGCTCCTAGAAAGATTTACTGTTTTGGAAGCCTGAGGGAGCAAGTCCACTCTGTCCTGTAGGGTTGCAATAAGTCTGAATTGACTGCACAGCAACCAGATGGGATTTTGATTTTTGTCTCAAATCTATTTGTGGCCACAGCTGATCTCCCTGTAGTCTCAATTTGTGTGAGTCTGTATACAATTTGTATAGAGCAGAAAGTTTGACGCCTTAAAACAACTTTAAGATTCATTCTCTCAAAATTTGTTTCTCAGTTTTCCCTTCCATCTTATTAACTCATTTCTTTTTGCCTACACGAAAGACCTTTAAAAATTTTTTTTGCCACTCAAACTATCGTACTGTATTAGTTTCATGTTTGCTAAATATTTGAATAGTCATAATATTTAGAATGTCCACTTCCTAATTCTTAGAATGGATAAATGTTTTACCTTTCATGGCAAAATGAACTCACAAAACTTAAGTTTAAATCACTTATTCATCTGTACTATCAAAATTAAAAATATAAATCTCTGAGCTTTAATTTGATTAGGATAGTGTCCTTAAATGATAGTTATATTAATATCTATGTGTAAGGGATTATTAATACTAAAATTGGATTCATTTAAATATATTTTGGGTTAACTGTTTGCTTATTTAAGAAAGAAATATGCCATCCCAAATAATATTGATAAATAGCCTTAACTCATTTAAATTTGCAAGCAACTAAACATGTGAGCTGAGGGTAGCAGGGTCTGAAAAAAATTTGAGTTAGACAACAACTGAATTCTTGTTACTGATGTAGACATGGTGCATATATGACTGGGATTCATAGCCAATAATTGTTAGTTGCTAACTGTTTTCAGTTGTTGTCAAGTTGACTCTAACTCATTGTGACTTCATATTTAGATTTAATCTGGTCTTGCACAATCTTCATGATTGTCGATATGTTTGAGTTCATTGATATGAACATTGTATTAGTCTACCTCATTGAGGGTTTTTCTTGACTTTTATGTCCTTCTTGTTTACTTAATATGTATATATAGCTATAGTAAATAAGAAGTAAGTTAGTCAAAATCTGGGATAATATTCTGTGATCCATTGGGTTTTAAATGGCTAATTTTTGGAAACATAACACTAGGATTTTCTTCCTAGACTACCTTATTCTGGCCACTGCTGAAACCTATCAATGATGGCTGACTCTGCTTGTATTTGAAATAGTAGTGGCATAACATCAGACCAGCACCCAAGCCACCACAAACTGACAGGTGAATTATGGATAGTTAATAATAGACATACTAAAACAAATCAGTTCTTTCACAAAACTTTCAGCAGAGCTAGTGTTCAAATGGCCAACATTCGTTCAAGATGATCATTAACCATTGCTGTTAGGAGATGCTGTTGTGTGGACTCTGATGTACCACAAACCTTTGAGAGAAAGTAGGACTGCTCCTGCATTTTTAGGCTAGAATCTTTGTAGGAGCAGATGGTGAGATCTTTCTGCTTGGGTGGGTTGGACCCCTGGACCTTTTGATGAGCTGCCTAGAGTTAACCATTGTTTTACCAGGCTCTTTACATTGTTCATTTGAGAAATGGAAATGAAAACTGAAATAGATAGACACATCCTCACTCCAAACAAATAAAACTGAAAACAACAGATCCTGGTAGTTTTGGAGGGACTGGAATCTGCATTAACTGTTGGTGGGGATGTGAAATGATGCAGCTATGGTGGACAACGGTTTGTTTCTCAAAAAGTTGAGCAGAACTACCATGTGACTCAGGAACCTCAATCCCGAAGTTTGCACCCAGGAGAAATGAGGCAGTAGTGCAAACAAAACACTATCTATCTATGCTCATCAGAGAGCTTTTCATAACGGTAAGAGATGGAACCAACCGAAGTGTCCTTCCACACGTGAATAGCCAAACAAAATGTGGTCTAGACATAGAATCAAATGCTGCTCAACTATATAGAGAAATATAAACCCAGTTCTATCTGCATGAAGCTTGAAAATATCATGTTGAATGAAATACATCAGTCATAAAATGACAGATACTATATGATCAGATTTATTTGCAGGTAGTACTTTAGTGTAAAAACTAAAAATTATTAAATTATTTGTGGTTATCTACAAGTGATGGTTGAGGGAGAGAAAGGAGAGTTTTTGCTTAAGGGACATAGCATTTATGTTAATGGTGGCAGAATGATTTGGCACAATTTAGAGAATTTAATCAACATTGCTGAAGTAAACACGTAGAGGTTGTGGATGGCATATGTTTTGTTATGTATATTAGGAATAATATACAACAAAACAGCAATAATAATAAAACATCACTTTTCCCCTGCACTTAGACTTTGTGAATCCTCAGCATTAATTTTAGCTGCTGCTGCTCCTTTTTTCCCCCTTTCCTGTTCCCATACTGGCACAGTCATTAACAGTCTCCACATTTATCAAGTCTTTAATGTGGTGTTTCTCAAACTGGTATTCTATGAAAACTCACCCCAATAGTTGGCTCACTTAAAGAAAGTCTTGTTTTTTAAAAAAACATTTTGAGCAGTGCTGTTTTTCTTTCCCTGTAGCAGATACTACATTATAGGGGCTCTTAGAAATACTGAAGTGAAGATATTTATTTACCTTGGCTTAACCTAATGTTTCAAAAGTGAAATGAATAAGAAACATTTTCTCTTCATGCCACTTAGAGACACCCCACAGAATCAGTGGTTTGAGAAATGCTACTCAAATCTGCCTGCTCTTTCAATTCTCATTACTCTCAATTTTATCGCTGGCCCTCATTATCCTCCACCTAGCCTATTCTATTTAGTTGCCTAAATAGAATCCTTGCTTCTTTTCATTCTCACTTCCAATCTTTCTTTTGGAAACTGGCAGGATGATCTTTGCACAGCATGTTTCTGAATGTTTCTTCTCAGGGAAACAGGAGTGGAAGGAACATTGGATTGGTGTCTGGCATCCTTGATTTATACTTTGGATTTATACTCCTGGACAATTCATGTTATTTGTCTGAGCTTCTGATCTTTCAACTGCAAACTTAGCAGATTGTTCTAGGTGATTTTATAGTATCTTTCATCTGCAAAATTCTGTACTTGTAAGATTATAATGCAAAGTTTACTTTTGCCTTCACAAATTACATTGGTTTACCTCTTTCCAATTGAGTTTCCCGTGGAACTCTACAATCTAACCAAACTAAACTACTACTTATTGTCCCCTCTGTACTTTGTGATGCAGAAATGCGTTTCCTTTGACTCCATCTCCCTTCTACCTTGGGTTCCTTTTATGACCACTACTACTTATGGTCCTCTCAGTACCTTTCTCCTCAGTGTCATCCAGTTGGTTCGCACTTACAGTGAGACTATGCACATCCAGGCCTGCAACATACTCGTGATTGTTCTTACATTTGAGTCCACCATTACAGCCATTGTGTCATTACACCTTATCTCTTTCTTTACTGCCACTCTATCAAGCCTGATGTCCTTTTTCAGATGCCGAACTCTCCTGATAACATGTCCAAAGTACATGAGGCAAGTCTTGCTTTGCTCGATTTTATAGAGCATTCACATTGTACTCCTTGTTCTTTGGCAGTCCACAATACTTTCAGCATTCTATGCCAGCCCCACATACCAAATGCATCGATTCTTCTTTGGTCTTCCTTACTTAATGTCCAACTTTCACATCATATGAGGTAATCGAAAATGCCATGGCTTATATCAGACTCACCTTAGTCCTGAAAGTCACACCCTGGCTTTTTAACACTTTAAAGAATTCTTGTGTAGCATATTTGCTTAATGTAATGGCTTGATTGGTTGCTTGACTGCTGTTTCCATGGGCATTGATTGTGGATTCAACCAAGATTAAATCCTTGACAACTTCTGTCTTTTCTTCATTTATAATTATGTTACCTATTAGTTCAGTTTTGAAGATTTTTTGTTTTTTTTTTTACTTTGAGATATAATGCACATTGAAGGTTGCAATCCTTGATCTTCATCAGCAAGTGCTTCAAGGTCCTTCTATTTTTCAGTAAGCAAAGATGTGTCATCTGCATAGAGAAGGCTGTTAAAAAGTCTTCCTTCCAAGGGGTTCCAACAAATCCAGGGATGAGAGAACAACAAGTGATCTAAAATCAATGATGAGGAGGTTGTAGGATGCCTTGTGGGGCTTGATCAAGGGTAATATAGCCAAGAGAAATTACTGAAACCCTAATGAAGGCAGAGCATGATAGTGGGACAAGTAGAAAGTAAAAGGAAGTAGAGAAAAGAAATAGGAAACCATGGACATTCATAGAGGTCTAAATATAGGAATTTACATATGTAAATATATTTATATTTAATTATAGGGAACTAGATCTATGTACATATACTCATATGTTAAGTATTAAGGCAGCAGATGGACATAGGGCCACTACTCAAGCACTTCTTCAATGCAAGTACACTTTGTTTTAATAACCTGGCATTCTGTGATGTTCACCTTCCTTGATGCAATCACTGAAGACAAGATGGGTGCGTAGCAAATGGTGGTGAAGAGAACTGATAGTGCCCAGCTATCAAAAGATATAGTTTCTGAAATCTTAAAGGCTTGAAAGTAAATAAGTGGACAACAATCTGAGAAAGAGCAAAATCCACATGGAAGAAACACACTATCCTGGGTGATCATTACATTTTAATGGGATCAGGTATCAGGCCTCAAAGACCCAGAACAAAATATCATATCAATGTGAATGAGGGGGAGGGTGTAGTGGAGACCCCAAAATCCATCTGTCGACAATTGAATGGCCTCTTAGAGAAGGGTCACATGGAAGATATCAGTCAGTCAGAGTGCTGTATAGCACTGATGAAACATACAACTTTCTTCTAGTTCTTTAATGTTTCTTTCCCTCCACTATCATGATCCCAATTCTACTTTACAAATCTGGTTAGACCAGAACATGCACACTGATACAGATAAGACCTTGCAACACAGGAATCCAGGACAGATACCCCCCTCTGTCCCAATAATGAGAGTATAAATATCAGAAGGGTAAGGGGAAAGAGGGGTGAGAAAGGGGGAACCAATCCCAATGATCTACACATAACCCCTTCCCAGGGGGACAGATAACAGAAAAGTGGGTGAAGGAGTATAGCAGTTGGTGTGAGAAATGAAAAAGACAATAATTTTCAAGGGTTTATAAGGGAGAGTGGGTGAGGGAGGGGGAGATAAAAATGACTCAAGTAGAAGAAAAGTGGTTTGAAAATGATGATTGTAACATATGTAAAATATGCTGGATCCAGTGGATTAAGGTGACCAGATGTCCCACTTTTTAACATGCATCCCACATCCCGTGGGGTTTTAAAATTAAATAAGTATATTACAATGCTATTTTTGCATTCTATGAACATTTTTGTTGCTTCCTATAGACCAAATTTTTAATCAAGGACCCCCCCCTCCCCTGTCAATGGTTTCTTGCTTAAAATCTGGTCACTTTACAGTGGATGCATATAGGGATTGTGATAAGAGCTTTAAGAGCCTTCAACAAAATGATAAAAAAGCCTTTCTTCAATCCCATTGCCCAATTCTTCTTCATACAGTCCAGCTTCTGTGACTATTTGCTTAGCATACAAACTGAATAAATATGGGGAGAGGGTACAATCATGAGCAACACACAAACCACCACAATATGACCAACTGATACTTCGTGGCAAGAAAGTCATGTCATTCCCTTAATCATCTGTGTTGTCTACCTCCTTTGACTCTTTCTAGAACTTTATGCCTCCATTGCAGCTCCAATTGGTCTTTCTTGATTTCAATTGATTAACTGGTCTGCTTACTTATTAAGCTTTCAACTGAATCAGTGGTTTGTCTTATTTGTAGATTGTAGACAGAGGCCAACATTGGTATCTTATCCATATATATTATCCCTAGGACATCTCTTGCCAACCTTTGAAAACAGCTGGGAACTAATTTTTTTTGGGGGGGCATCACTGCTCTCCGGTGGTGGGAGTAGGAGGCCCAGTCCCACTGCTGGAATTGAACCTCTGTCCCAGTGGGCTGCAGTCTTGCGCACAACCATGACGCCACCGGAGTTCAGCCCGAAACTAATTTATAGTGCTTAAAGAATGCATTTTGATCTGCTAGAGAGGTCTAAAGTAAAATTTGGACTATTACTGAACATAAATGTTTTTCATTTGGAAATGCAAACATATAATATGAAGAGGACTATGCATTATTCGAGTACACATTCATAAAGCAATGTTTTTTTTTTTTTTTTACCATAGACAAGGCATAGAAATCTAAGTATGGAAACTAACAAAAAGTCCCTGGACTTAAGTTGTTCTTATTTCCTCTTGTTTGGATGATGGCTCCTCTGTAGAAGTCTCTTTGATTTCTCCCATAATGTTTCTTTTGAAAATAGCAAGGTAAGTAAATAAATATCCCTGTATTGATAGGAAGAATAAATGCTGGACTAATATTGTCAATTTAACTGTTTCATTATGTCCCCAATTGTCGTTGTTTGGGATCTGAGCATTTCACTTGAACTTCATTTTGTAGCCGTTCCTTGGACATTACATTCCAAGTCCTACAATAATCAAATTAGGCGAGAATAATTGTAATTCAGTACATGGGTGCATATTGGTTTTGTAACAAAACAGAAAAGGCTAGAGCAGGACTCACCAAAACAGCTTCAAGCATCACTTTCTTACATTTTTTATGTCTTATATACATGTATGAAGAGTGTCAAAATTTATATACATTTATACAGAAGTAAATGACCTCTCCTTGAGTTTTTCCCAGCTCACAGTGACGCTGTAGGACAGAGTGTTCTATACTGTTTCCAAGCTTGCCCATCTCGGTGGAAGCAGAGTGTGCCAGCCACATTTCTCTTCCACATCTCTGACAGAGCTGCTAGGGAGTTTGCTCTGCTGACCTCTCCCTTTAGCAGCCGCATGCTTTAACCATTGCGCCACTGCAAATACCTCAGAGAAATGAGATCATGTCACCTTACATTTCTCCTCAGAGAGGAAGCATGGCTCTTTTCCCCTCTAAGATCCTTGAAATAGCTCCAGTTAGGGTAGATGGCTATGATTAGACACGGGAACAGTGTCTTGGCTACCATTTGAATAAGGATTTAGTAAGGTCTCTAATTGCTGAGCTGGTCAAAGGGAAGGTTTGAAATATACATCAAAGAGAATTTAATCTAGGAAAAGCTAAAAATAAAAAGGCTCATTGCATGGTGAACTGCTAATAAAAAATGCAGTGTGAAAGGAGACATCATCTGGGAACAAAACAAAACAAAACCCTCAAAAGAGTCTGAGAAAGGAGGGCATATAGTGCTAGCTGCTGACAAATACCATTATCCAAGTCCTTTCATCAAAGGACTTGTGTTTACACTGAAAAGGTATGTGCTAATTTGAGGGATTTTTTTTGGCCTAGCTTTTCTACAAGCTGTCAGTCTGTATGCATCAATGACTAGAGATTTGGAATTTAATTTTCAAGTGAGAATAACTCTGATCATGACATTAACATCACAGGGAGCATCCATTCAGTTTTACTTCTGATTGTACAATTTTCTTTGTCAAGTTAGAGCTAGTGTATACTTTAGCTAGCTTGCTTGGTTGAAGCCTATGACGGATAAGACTGATGAGAATCCCATTCATTCTGTCCTCTCACATGCCTGTTATATTGATCATCCATCCAGTTTTATTTCTGAATGTACAATTTTCTTTGTCAAGTTAGAGCTAGTGTCTATTTAAGGCTGACTAGCTAGGTTGGTTGAAGCCTATGACTGATAAGGCTTAAGTAAAGTCCATTCATTCTATCCTTTCATATACTTGTTATATTATGCAGAATAAATCTCTGTAATGTGGGTATAGACAGTGCTAGAATTCTAGATAGCTGTTTCACACGGCTTGACCCTGACCAACACATGGGTGGCTGAGAGAACATCTATTACTCTTGCTGGAAAGAACTGTTCGAAATACAAACTCTGCTGCTGGCAGCTCAATAGTTTATTTCTAAACAAAAATGATGATGGATGTCTTAATGTGAAAGTTTTTTCATGCTGTTATGCAAAGGGTGAGCTAATTGTACAAAGAACATACACATTTCGTTTAAAATAAAGAATTTTTCTGTAATAATAATGCTACTAATAGACATAACATTTATTATTGTGTTTTTAGCACAGTGTTCACAAAGAACTTTTTTATTGTTTATTTTGAGAAATATATACCCAGTATCACTGAAAATAGATGATGCTTAGCAAGATTGAAAAATGAGTACTTTTGTTCTTTGAACCTTCTTATTGAATTTGTTTGTACAACGATGCACTGTATAAATGTGTTTCAGGAAGTGGATATGTCCTGCACACTTAGAGACTTCAGCTATGGAGGACATTTACAGCAAGAGGTTTGGGGCATTGGAAATATATTTTGCTAAATTGTAACTTGACAAAAGAAAAATGACTTTTCTTAAAGTTCAGAGTTTGTGTTGGAAACAAGGATTCCTCTAAAGCTTTTGTTTAAAATTCTTGGAAGTATTGCTTGGGTAGTAACTTGCACAAAAAACATTCTTCGTGAAATATGTGGCATAGAATTTAAAATTAATTCTGGCAAAATAATGAATGTTTATATGCCAACTATTTTGTATCCAGGCTCACTTTAAATCAATATGTAAGTCTCCTTAATCTACAATAAAAGGAAAATGGCTGTTCATGAATATGCATTCAAGGCATCCCAAAGTATGAAGAAGTTGCTATGTTAATAAATTATGTTCGATACAATTTTAGAGTTGGGATACTTGATTGTATTCTTTTTGACAATTGGTTATTCATGTGTGGTATATGAAGTGACTTTCAATTTCCCAGAATAGTGCCTATAAAACTTTTGAACAGATTGAGTTCACAAAATATATTTGTGTATCATGCTATTTGGAAGTAGGAAAATATGTTTTCATGAAAACATTATTGTATTGTTTATACAAAAAATCTATTGTGTATCCATTATATTCCAGACTTTTGGAATAGAAGAAAGATGACTAATACTCTTCACAGATCTTATAATATGGAAGAGAGATAAGCAACAAGAGATTAATTGGCTGAGATAAAATGCTTTGAGGATATAGAGGATTGGTATATGAAACATTCTAGGGGTCAGGAATGAATAAAGAAGACCAAAAGACTGGACACCTCTGAATTGTGGGGCTGCCCAAGAGTACCAAGGATTGCCAAAAGGACAAACCTATCTTGGAAGAAATATTGCCAGAGTACTCTTTAGTGGCAAGGATGGTGAGACTTCGTTGTAAATACTCTGGATATGCTTTCAGGAGAGGCCAGTCCCTGGAGAAGAGCATCATGCTTGGTAGAGGAAAGGGACAGTTAAAGAGAGGACGACCTCCACAAGACAGATTGACTCAATGGCTGCGACAACAGCTCCAAGCATAGCAACAGCCATTAGTAGAGTGGAGGACTGGGCAGTGTTGGATTCTGTCGTGCATAGAGTCACTATGAGTCAGAACAGATTCAATGCCTAATGAAAATAACAACAAGGATCACAAAAAGTTTTGCTTGAAGGGCAATAGCTGAAAAAATTTAAAGAACAAGTAGGAACAAATCGGTGGGGAAGAAGGTGGTTGATACAGGAGGAGGGGATGGCATATGTGGAATTACGATGAAGTGATACAGTTGGGTATGTTCAATTCATGGTGAACTTGTATAATTGAGTGAAAGTTCATCCTCTCCTGTGCCAGCTTCATGAGCATGGGTATGTCTGAGTTCATTGTTGCAGCCTTCCAACTTAGGAGCCTCACTGTCCAGCACTCTATTGAACAATAATCTATTTTAATCTTTAATATTTTCACTGGGGAAATTTTAGAAGTACACCACAGGCCTATTTTCATCTGGAAGCTTTGCTAAAACTGGTCCATCATGGTTGACCCTGATGACTTTTGAATCCCTGTTATACAGCTTTGGGATCATAGCATCCTCAAGATAGGCAGTATTGAAGTAAGGGAAATCAAGACAGTAATGCTTTGGAAAGACTCCTTTCATGGGTCCATGGAAGGTCCATTGAAGGAAGGAGCCCAGATAGAAGAAAATCCAGGGAATAGGTTAACACAGGTGTGACAAGGCCATACTCCAGAAAAGCCTTTTAGCTGTGCTCATGTAATGGCATGCACCCCTTCGGCTTCTGTTAGGCGCCAGGCTAGCTCTGTGTCACCAGGCTGTTGTTGTGAGCGTGCTCAGGAGCAGTGCTCTATAGGGATTTGCTGGCTGTGACCTTTTAGCAGCAGATCCTTAGCTGCCTGCGGTGCCTTGAGTTGAGTACAGCCAACTTTTGGCTGGTTGCTGAGTGCTTTCTCATGTGTGTGCCATATATCTTATATAGTCCTCCATGTCCATGCTTGCTCATTATCTCTTCTAGGTCCATGTGGGGGAATGCTTCCCCTTACTGATTGTTTCCCTTTACTTAAGCAGAGAAAAAACAAGCAAACCAAAAAAGGAGGTTTAAGACAATAAGTGCCCGTGTGTGTGTGTGTGTGTGTGTGTGTGTGGTGGGGGGTGGGATGGAGGGATGCTTGAGACTATGGGGATGGGAGTACACAGGTATTCACTTCCACATGTCATATTTATGCTGAGACCATTTTCAAAGTACATAGCTATAGGGCTTATTCTCCGATAGGATATGTAGAGGATGAGTTGCAAGGAGGAATTTAGAACAATTGCGGTTTCTAGGTTGGGCTCTCGGGGGATCATTTATTCAGATAAAGCTCACAGTACCAACTCCAACAAACACCCCCTAAAGCAAACAAACAACCAAACAAGAAAACCAAACACACAGCCCTCAAGTTGATGCTGAGGTGTAGTGGTCATATAAGGCAGGGTAGAACTGGGAGTTCCCAAGACTGTAACTTCCTATGAGAGTATAAAACTCCCAGTGGTTTTCAATGGCTGATCTTATGGTTAGCTGCAGCCCACCTCACAACCACTGCACTATCAGGGCTCACAGCGGGGAATGTAAACTGAGGGAAAGATACGTTGTAAGTCTTTGGAATGTTCTTAGAGGTAGTCCAGTAGATAGTTTTATGAATCTAGGAAATACAGTGAATGAATGGCTGGAGATACAGATGAGGCAGGAGATCTGAAGGCACAGCGGTGGAACAATCAGATGTTCACTGAAAGGTCAGTAGTTCAAGTCTCTCTATATAGGACCTTATTGCAAATGTATTTCAGATAAACTCATTCAAAAGACTGGTTAAAGGAAGAATGGCAGATTGAAGAATGTGACATGAGCAATACTGAAATTTTAGGGTCAAGTTGAGAATATGGACCTGAATTTGCTTTTTGAAGATATTTTCTTATATTGAAACCACAGCGACTCAATCACCCAAGATATTTTTTGATAGGAAGGTTTGGTGGTGTGAATGATCTGGGTCCTCTAGCTATAGCCTTTATAACTCTCATCAGATGATTATGTAGAACTATACAAATATGTGGTGCTGGTGGCCCGTGAAGGGGATTAGATAGCTTGATAATTATGTTAGTAAAGTACTGGTACTGGCACTCTGGGGTGTGTGGGACCAAGTTAAAAATATTTGAAACATTAACAAGGGGACTGATTAGTTTTGCCATTTCTTTAGACTTAAAATAAGCCATACCAGAGATGAAGAGATTGATATCCTTACCATCAAGAATGAAATGCCAGGAACAGAGTACAACCTGAGATCCTTGGGCTCAATTGTCTCAACTCAGAAGATTGAGAACCGACACCAGAGATGGTGAGACACAGTGACAGAGCAGCAGTAGCAGCAGAGGCAGTGGACCCAGGAGAGGCAGTGGCTCCTCAATCTGTGAAGGCCTTCAGGGAGGAGGTTTGCTGGTAGAGAGGGAAGGCTGTAGGAAGTATTGGCAGAGCTAACACAGTGTGTTACAAGACCTAAGTGTGTATGTGGGCACAGATGAGAGGGCATTGTCTTGATTAAGCAACTGTATCCAGAGTCATTAGAAACTTTTACTTTTCCTAATAAACCCCACATCTATGAATATCATCTGTGAGTTTATGTGGCCAATGCAATGAATTATCAAACCCAGCAGAGAATTAGCAAATGCTATAGGAGGGGCATTTCATGTCAGAATTGGTAAAAATATAGAGAGTGGATGCAAGTCTGGGCTCGGGTACAATATCAGTGGTTGATGTTGATGGTGGCAGTTCTCTACCTTGTAAAGTTAGAGGAAGTCAGTTTCACTAACGCTTTTTTACTGAAGGAATGAACTCTCTTTAAAAACACAAGACAGTTTGGCAGCCCCAAAAGAAAGGATTGCACACGCACAATATTGTGATTACACTGGTATTATATCTCATTTATAAATTGCAAAGTAGCATAAAAGCACAACAAAAAGTTATGACTACAATTAAGTTAGCATCTATGATCTTTTTAAGAACCATGTTTGTACTGAGTAATCTTACCCTATAGATTCAGAACATTTTCAGATAAACTATGGATAAACCTGTCAAAGAGAAATGATCAAGTTCAGAGAATTCTTCAGAACAAACTTACTGCTTAAAATGTTCTGTTCTAACAATCACAGAATGGCATGAAATATCTTAAAATCAGCAATTTTGAAGAAGCCTCATTGTTGTGAAGGGTAGAATTCTTCCTGTCAGTTATAGGAGGCCAAAGTTACATTTAATGAAAAGAAACCAAGTATAAGAAAGTTTTTCTTGCTGGAGTTATTGTTTGTAAAAATTCTCTTGTTGTTTGACAGAAGACACTTTTCACAGTAAACTATTTGCATGAGCATAGTGCAAGCTATGCACAATAGCTATTGAATAATTCCTCTAAGGGAAGTTTGACCTTTCCCTTTTCTTATCCCTGGTAAGGTGAGTGTCAGCTCTAACTCTGTGGCTGTAACCTTCACTTTGGAAAACTTCTCAGTGTGGGGGCATCAGCACAAAAAAGCTAATTTTAAATGTGAAAATTATTTCAATAATTTTTAGTGAAAAATCAATGTAACAGAGTCTTTATCCATTTTAACACATTTCTGTATTTATGCTTCAAGTTTGGGATAGTCAAAGCTATTTGCATGCAGTCTTGATTTTTTACTGAGTTCTCTTTCAAACTCTTTCTTCAAGTAGAAGTTGTATACAAATAAGAACAGCTAAGTAGAGTTTGCATGTAATGTCAGTCAAATTATACTATATAGTATACCTTGCTATGATTAAAAAATAAACTTTGCAGATACACTAAGCATCTTTAATATAATAATACAACAACTAATTTTAGCTACACATTGTAACATGGTTCCTATTTATTATTACAAGCTATTGTGTTTATTTTGAAGTTTTGGTACACAGGCAGTCCTTGAATTACGAATGAGTTCCTTTCTAAGGTATTTTTTAAGTCAGATTGGTATGTACATTGGAAGAGTTAGAACATTTTTTTAGTTAAGGCCAGTCATGCAAATATTTGTCTTACACTATAGTATTCAGTGAAACTTTCATGCACCACACACAATGAAGAAACAGTTACAGATGCATGAAAACATCTTTAACACATGTCTTACTGAAATATCACAAATGGATGGCTTTAATGAACAGAAATTTATTCTCTCATGATGACAAAGATTTTTGTCTGAATCTAGGACACCAGCTACAGAAGAAAACTTTTTCTTTCTTTAGATTCTGGGAGAATCCTTGTTATCCATCTTCACTTGGGTTCATGAGTTTTTCCAGTGTGTGGATCCAAGATCCAAAGGAAATGTCCTTTGGACATGGTAGAAACTCCTTATCTCTGGGCACTTGTTAAATATCTCTTGTATCTCAAAGGAGAATGACTCAAAAAAACAGTTTACTTCTGTAGACTCTGTCTTGTTTCATTAACATCATCTCACTTCATTGACATCTTAGAAATTAGGATGTATTATACAGAAAGTTATATCAGAGTATAAAATGGAAAGTGATATTATCCTGAGATTCATGACCAAGCCAAGTTGATACATATTTTGGGGAGACAAAGTGCAGTATGTGACAGCACAAAAGTACAGTAATAATAAAAATAATGCTCTGATGGACATTGCACAGTAGGACTCGTGTTACAAACTGCTATATATACTTCAAAATTTTAACACGAGAATTTACTGAAGCTAGTTCATATCTATGTATTTTATGTAATTTGGTCATTTATAACTTGGGACTAGCTTTAAGAAACCATTTTCCTGAGATCTAATCATCTGTAATTAACAGATAAAAATGTAGATTGGCCCCATCAGATGGACAACTTTTCATGACCATCTCCCATCATGAAAGCTTGTGCTGTACTGTCTACTAGTAGGTGGGTGCTTGACGCTGCATTTCTTGGGGATAATATTTTTGTTAGCCAGCTGACATCCTTTCTTCATGATCTATGACTAGCAGAGGAAAGCACTGCTGACATTAAGTTCTATTTTGCTGATGTTACACAAAAATGCAAGATTTCAGATATGGCACTGCGCCAGAAATACATGCTATTTTTCTTTGACAGTACAAAGTAATATAGCAGAAATGTCACATTTACTATTACTTGTCGGCTTCTTTATCAGCTCACACTTCATCACCACGACAACAACCTTTCAGGTGCTCTATAGATCTAGGTTTTTTTACATGCAATGAATGAGAGAATTCAAGTAGTTTGTCCGGTTTAGATTTTTATTTCAAAAGTAGCACAGATTTTTTTTTAGCACTCACACTTATTCTCCCACTGCAAACCATGTCATAAATTATAGTAACATTTCCATGTCTAGTTAACCCAGGATGCAATGATAGCTCCAAATGTATGAAATAAAATAATAGGAAATATTTTGATAGAACTTTAAAAGTCATATAAGATGTATGTAAATATATCCGATGTTAAAAAAAGGCTGGAGAGAATACGTTTCTGATGTTTTCAACATAAATGATAAAGCAAGTATATGAAAGAAATGAATGTGATTTAGACATTTTCCTGGAGTGTTTTCCTTGTCCGGTGCCGTTGATTTTGTGCCAACGCCAGTGACCTGACACAGCAGTAGGAAGCGCTGCCCAGTACAGCTCTGTCCTCACAAGTCGTCCCATGCTTAAACCCATTGTTGCAGTCACTGTGTCAGTCCATCTCCTTGAGGGCCTTTCTCGGTTTTGCTGACCCTCTACTTATCCAAACATGATATCCAGGACTGTTCTCTCTTGAAAACATGTCCAAATCATGTATGCACAAGTCTTGTCATCCTTGCTTCAAAGGAGCACTCTGGCTGTACTTCCACGACAGATATATTTGTACTGCCACTTTGTAAATGGTACTTTCAATGTTCTTTTCAAGTGCGACAATTCCTGAGTTTTAGTTGTTACTATGAAAACTTACGAAAAAATTTCACATTCACTAGAAGAAAGTGAAGGGGTGGGTGGAGATTTTTGAAGAAATTCTAAGAGGTACTTGTGAAATTTTAAAGAAATTCAGAGACAAAGATAGAGCACCTTTTTAGTGTATAGTTTAGCTGTTAATATTAGGACATTATTTTTTTTTTCATTTTCTAACTAAGAGAGATCAGGAAAAAGGATGTGGCGAATTGGTCAGTGAAAATCTGATGAATTGCAGTAGAACATGGTCTGATATAATATGAGAATTTGAACTTCTTACGTTCGAAAACCAAATCTATCCTCGGCTATCAAGTTGATTCTGACTCAGTGTGGCCCTATAGAGGTATCTAAGACTATAAATCTTTATGGAAGCAGACAGTCTCATCTTTCTTTTGCAAAGAAGAGAGAAAGATGGGGTCTGATCCATCAACTTTGTGGTTAGTGTCTGATGCCTACTCCATGGCCTCAAGTGCTATCTCTCCAAAGTAGAGCTAACCTTATGATATGGGGGGAGTACTTTCTCTGATCTCCAAAGAGAGATGTGCTTGACTTTTTTCCTAATAATTTAAGTGGTCTGACTACCTGGACCTTGCCAAATGGAATGCATGTCTATTTAGGCTGGTGGACGCAACAGTCTAGTTATCCAATTGCAGGATTGTGTATGTAATGGTATTTTTCTCTGTTGCCTTTAACTCTTGCTAATATCCCAGAATATTTTCTAGTCATCTGAAGTAAAATATCTCTATTTAATTTTGTATTCCTTTTATTTTAAATTAATGAATTACTTTTGGCAAGGTTTCTTCTTTTGGACTTTCATTATTTCTCTTTTTGTCTTGTAGACTATTTTCATTCCCTTCCCTCTTTTTCCCTAGATTTGCTACCTAGAAATCATTTTTTGGCCTTCCTCTGAATGCTTTGGCATTTCCAGAATATATTTTTGTATTTCTAGGTTTTTCATCTTAGACATTATATAGGATTAAAAAGAAACAGTTTAATTGACATATAATTTATATATCACATATTACATAACTTAATTATATTAAAAAGAGTTGTGTAATCATCACTGCAGTCAATTTTAGGGCATTTAATCATTGTTATTAGCTCCCCATTTCCCAGCAACCTCCCCTGCTATGATCACAGGAAGCTCTTTTAAAAAAATTTAAATCATTTTATTGGGGGCTCATACAACCCTTGTCACAATTCATACATCCATCCATTGTCTGTCAAGCACTTTTGTTCACTTGTTGCCCTTATCATTCTCAAAACACATATTTTCTACTTAAGTCCTTGGTATCATCTCCTCATTTTTCTTCTCCCTCCTCATTCCCCCCTCATGAACCCTTGATAATTTATAAATTATTATAATTTTGTCATAGTTTACACTGTATGATGTCTCCACTTCCCTATTGTCTGTATCCCAGGGAGGAGGTTATATGTAGATAATCAGTTAATAATCAGTTCCCCCTATCTCCCCCACCTTTCCTCCACTCCCTCAGTATTGCCACTCTTACCTTGGTCCTGAAAGGATTCATGTGTTCTGGATTCCCTATGTTTCTGGTTCCTATCGGTACCAGTGTACATCCTCTGGTCTAGTTGGATTTGTAAGGTAGAATTGGGATCATGATAGTGAGGTGAGGGGAAAGAACTGGAGTAAAGTTTTATGTTTCATCATTGTTACACTCCACCCTGACTGGCTCATCTCCTCCCTGTGACCCTTCTGTAAGGGGATGTCCCGTTACCTACAGATGGCTTTAGGTTCTCAATTTGTACTCCCCCTCATTTACAATGATATAATTTTTATTTCGGATCCCTTTGACACCTCATAGTCACACAGGCTGATGAGCTTCTTCCATGTGGGCTTTATTTCTTCTGAGCTAGACGGTTGCTTTTTTATCTTCAAGCCTTTATGAGCACAGATGCTATATCTTTTGATAGCTTGACACCATCAGCTTTCTTCACTACATTTGCTGATGCACACATTTGTCTTCAGTGATCAGATCACAGGAAACTCTTAATCCAATTGCTATCTCTATAGATTTACTTATTCTGGATTTCATATACAGAAAAGCATAGAATTAAAAACTAAAAAATTAAGAAAGAGACCACCCCCCCAAACAACAAGGATAGAACAACATAGAAAAACCTTAATAAAAAAGAAGTCACAAAATACTAAAAACTTCAATAAATATACATTGGTCAAAAGGTAGATCAAATGACAAGTCATCACATTTTAACTTAACTACAACTGCAGTAGTAGATGCTACTATGTGCTCTGTCTGATAACGAGGCTATTTTCATTCCTGTATCCTAATTAGTGGGAGTTAATCAGAGGGTTAATCACACATAGGTGATTCTGTAAATGGGTTTTGGGCTTTCAATGTAATGAATAGCCTTGTGCAAACTGAGTGTTCAAAATTTATACTCTACTATTGTTACTTCTTTTGGAATTGTATTTTATTCTTTACAATCCAAGATCACACAGGTTGGTGGGCTTCTTCTGTGTACATGTAACTGACACCTCACTTAGGTAGTTGCTTTCAAACAAGCCTTTAAGACACTAGTTTCCATTCTTTCTGGGTGCCAGGTAGCATCTGTTTTCTTCATCATACTTTGCTGTGTCACGTATTTCTTCAGTGATCTCTTCATGATGGCAAGCATTGATCAAAGTCATCATAAGAAGTAATTGATCTTAGATTAGGGCTATGATTAAGTGAGAGGTCAAAATGTGTAGGACTTCTTGATGTGACATTCAAGGACTTACCTTTCTCAGATAGTCTAGCCTGTTGTTTATTTGCTTGATAACTATAGCACTGAAGGATTTTTAATTCTTTACTTGAATTTTAAATTTTGTTGGGGGATAAATATATATGATGTATTTTAAACATTTGTTTTGTACTGCTTTTCTTTTGAGGGCTTTCCCCCACTTTCATGTAATTTTACATTTTCAACAATGACAGATATGGCAAAGGCTGACAATTAACCTTAATACCAATATTGTCCTTCTTCCTTAAGTAATGTTATTGATTTACAGTGGTTTTAAGAAACAGAATAGATCTCCTAATAAAGTTTTGTAGGCCATAATACTTATGACTGCTTAATTACTAGAATTACTATTATAGCTGAATACACAGTTATTCAAAATAAAAGCTACCTTTTCTAGTATTTGTATGACTAGGTGTATTCTGTGCCTGAAAAATTAGATTCAAGTGATGTTAAATGTAACTTCCAGGAAATTTTCCATATTCTTTATATATTCTTCCTTGCTAATATCTGGAATATAGATTTTTATGGCTAGAACTTCATATCCATTGGGAGTCCTGAGGTGGAAGTCTTACTCTGATTAGAGCCTGGCTTACCAATGAAGGGTAGACTGGTAAATACAGTCTGGGTATTGATAGATTCTGTTCATATGAAAGAAAAATACATTTTTATTGTGTTTAAACCACCTTGTTTTTCTTCTCACAGCTAAATCCAATTTAATGTCTATAATTATAGTAATTTCTTCCTGTAACTAAAATTAGGTTCTAGAATTAGTTTACACATTTATTCAAGAAGTTGAAAGCCATATGCAGCATTCACATAATTAGACCTGTATAAATATTATTCATTTTAAAGTCAAGAAGTTCTCATTTTTGTGTGTGAAGGTTTATATAAAAATAGACTCTTTCTCTTCATAGTTGTGTGTATATACATATACATATTCATATATATTTCAATTCTCCCAAGTGATATCAATTTTTTTTGATCCTGCTTTCTTTCCTGATTTCTGGATATCCTCTTCCCAGAACCCTGCATTTTCTTGCTAAAATTTTAGATTTCTACACTTGCTGAATAACTTGATATTGAGACTTTAGAAAAATTATATTGAAAGACCAAATATTGCAATCAAGTCTGCCATTTTTCATCTAATAGATTGATTCCAAGAAAACAGTTGGTAAATTGGAGTTGCCTTTCTTATATGTTGGCTTCAGTTCATCACAGATAGGTCGCTTGATTTTAAACAATTACTCACTGTCTTAGTCTCATCTGTAAAATGGGGACAATAGTATCGTTTATTTTGTAGGTTTGTTGTAGATTTCGATAAGTCAATCCATGTTTAGTATTTAGTCCATTGAAGACACATAAAAAACCCATCAAACTCACTGCTATCAAGTCAGTACCAACTCATAGCGACCTTGTACAGTAGAATAGAACTGCCCTTGTAGATTTCTGACATTGTAATGTTTTACGGGAGTAGAACGCCTTATCTTTCTCCGCTAGTGACACATAGAAAACTTTAAACAAATATTCCCTAGCTCGTAGTAAGGAGGCCCGAGAGCATGTCATTTACAGCATGGGTTGCCATCTGCAAGGCCATCAGTTTGAACCCACCCTCTGCCCCGTAGAAGGATGTGGCTCTCTGCTTCGGTCAGCGATGGCAGCGAGTGTGCAGTTGCGGTGATGACTCACGCTATCACCAGTCGTGTGAAACAGTACGTTCCGCAAAAGCCTGAGTTTAAACCCAGTCTGACTCCGGAGCCTGAGCCTTTAGCGATCACGTCATTTTGTTTTGTGTAGAATGCCTCTTTTCAATGATTTTTCATTGTTGAACAAGCCGGCAACTTTAACAGTGACTTGCAATCAGATGGGGGTGTAGTGTATCAGAAGTGGGGGCTTGAGGTGACATGTGGAGCAGAATATCTGGATCATGTAGAAAGACTTTCCAAAGCACACGTGCCCCATGGGGTCTCCTTCTGAGAAAGATTGCTAAGCCTTTCACTGCGAACCGTGACAGGGCAGTGTATTTTGAATGAGTTTCCCACCCAGGGGATACTCAGGCTCCCTCTGGTTGAGAAAATTGATTGGGAAGAAATGGTTAAATTTTGTTGAAGCAGAAAGAGTCACTAACAGAAATCCTAGGAAGTCATTCAACAAAGAAGTCAAATGAAAAGGAAAAAAATGTGCCTAGACTCACTACACTCCATGGAACCATTCATATATGTGTGTGTGTGTGTGTGTGTGTGCAGATATGTATTTTCACTACTGTAACTCATACTTCAACATGCAACATGTACTCTAGCAACTTCATCAGCTTCTTAAAAATTCATCTAATGGTATTTGGTTAATTTCTCCCTTTCATAGCAACTGTATTACTGCTCAAGTTTCAAATCTCTCTATAATCTTCTTAATGCTTACTGCCATCAATTACCTTCAAAGTGAGAATTCCACTACAAGAGCGGTAAGGCTTTTATGTTATTGTAGACAGGCATTATGACATTGTTCTCTCATCTTAAACCAAAATTGCGAATTCAGTACCACGATTTAAATATACACATTTTAAACAAAATTACTTTATATTTTGATATGTAGTGCTAAAAGAAGATAAAATATCATAATAATAACAACAAATCATTAAATACATATTATGATGGGTTGAATGATGTATCCTCAAAAGGTAGGTGGAAATCCTAATCCCTTGTGTAGGTGAATATAACTTATTTGAAAATAGTCACCGCAGACGTAATTATCTATATTACCCTAAGAGGAACTTAATCTAATACCCCTGGCGTTTTTATTAAAAAAGGAGAGACACACAGGGAAGGTTTTCATTTGAAGACTCAGAAACTAGAGTTATACTTCCATGAACCAAGGACTATTAAGTATTAAAAGAGGCTACAAGAGGCTGATTTAGGAAGGTCCTAGGAAATGAATACATTTACTAAATAGAAAAAACATATACTATTATGTGTTTTACATATATGAATTATTTAACTTTTATAAAAACCCGGGACCAATTTTTCAGACTTGGAAATGAAGGCCTGGAGAAGGCAACAAGCCCAAGCTTACACTTTAGGTATGCAAGCAGGCTGGAATTAGAAGCTAATGTATCTGACTTCAGAACGTTGAGAGTCATCACATTGCCTTTAAGATGAGAAAAATATAGAAAAAGAAGTCTATGACAAATATACAGATGATGCACATAAAATAAGTTAAATCCTCTTTCCAATCTTCTTTTTCAATGTACTTTGTCTTTCACTATCTAAATCTCAGTTCATCAATTTAGCTTTTCCATACAGAACACTACTGTTCTGTACTCAGGAACATGATAATCTCATTCTCCCCGATGTTTGCTTTCCCTCCCATATGACAAGTCTGTGTAAGAGTTAATCTACTATACATACAGATATTTGTGTTCTCTGGCTGACCCAGTGAATCTCAGTTTTTAGCTTGCATCAGAATCAGCTAATGGGATTGTTAAAACTTAACATCCCAGAATTTCTGATTTAGTGATACCATCTGGTGTGGAAAGTGAGATTTTGCACTTCTAGCAAGTTTCCAGGTAATACTAATCAGTCCAGGACTACATTTTTAGAACCTTCAAAATAATGTAAGGAAGTGAGAGGATAAAATAGCATATGGGTTTGTTTTTTCTAAAGAGTAATATAGTGAGTGTTATGTCAGCAAATAATAATAATAATATATTATATAATAATTATATTATTATATAATATTTACCTGCTATACACACACACCTGCATTTTTGAGGCTATCCACATGGTAATTTTGCTGGATGTGATTTGGCTGAATTTAAGACTGTATTTTTTATCTCTTTCTTCTTAACTATTTTCTCAGTTTTGGTAATATGTTTGTTCATTGCCTTCCCTGGTCCCCTTACCTTAACCAGGCAAATTTGTAGAATGGACAAACTCAATGGACATGGAAAGACAAGTCTTGTCTTCACTCAGTTATTAGAATTCAGAGTGAGGGATCTAAGAAGTGACTACATAGTTGAAATCTAGCTCTGGACAGAAATGTTGAGAAGATATAAGATTTTAAATGACTGTATACACAACATTTGCTTTTCACTGAGCCTCCATTACCATTATAGGAAAGTAATAATAAAAAGTCGCCACAAAGAAATAGAAGAACTAACTCCCAACTCAATGCCATTGAGTCAATGTCCACACATGGTGACCCTCCAGTACGGGGTGGAAGTGCTCATGTGAGTTTCCAAGACTGCAATTCTTTATGGGAACAGAGAACCTTGCCTTTCTCCTGAGGAATGGAAGAGGAGGAGAGATCAATCACAAATTAATTCAGTGTAAACTGTCTGACAGCTGCCTGATGAGCAAAGATGAGGAAACCTCCATCCAGACAATAGAGAGAAGGGGGGCAGTCAAGGAGGAAAATGATTTATTCCTACCAAGAGGCCGAATACCTAGAAGTGTCAAGTTCAATATCGTATGGGAATGTGATGTGGGGTTTAAAACAAGAGGATTGACAACTTACAGATGGAAAGTGCTTTTTTCCAGGCTAGAATACAGCAAAAAACCAAAAAACCCAAAGATATTTTATTTTTAAAAAATTATTTACTTATTGAGCGTGAACACCCTCTCCATAGCTAAGGAAGTAAATAGGTGCCTCACATTCCCACTCTGCTACTTAGCACTTGTTGTTAGCTTTCTCTTGACTCATTCTTAAAACGTGATGGGCATTCAAGGATCACTGAGGATGGCAGCAGGCCTGCGCAGGTGT
>PVJH01029803.1:0-25590 GCA_004026705.1 Nesogale talazaci | reverse complement strand
GCCTGCCAGGAAGATGCCCTACCCAGCCATCGGTGCTCTCGGTGTCTGCACACCACTGGCTCCATCCGTCCCCCCAGCCCTTTCTGTAGGAGTGCCTCCTTAGAGTCTTTCTGAAGGAGCAAAGCGAACGCCAATCACAGATGATGGCAGCCCCATGCAGTGGTTGGAGCGAGGCAGGTCTCTTCGTGGAGAAACGGAGGCCTGATGCTCCAGGTAATATGCGGGGGGTCTGGCGCGCCCCGCTGCAGCCCGAGCCTGGAGAAGGGCTTTGGAGGCAGCAGTCACCGGTGTTGCTGTCGAGGTGGTTGTTGTTTTTGACGTGGAGGTCGTCGTTGTCATTCTTGAGGTTGTGGCTGAGGTGGAGGTTGTTGAGTTTGAGGTTGTCGTTATTGTTGAGGTTGTTGTTGTTGAGGTCATTGTTGTTGAGGTTGTTGTGCTGGAGGTTTTTGTTGAGATTGAGGTTGAGCTTGAGGCTGTTGTCTGTGGCAGTCACGTGCTTATGTTAACTTCATGATTGAGATGTAGGGGTGGAGTCTAGCCTGTTACTCTGGAGATAGGCATTGAGTAGCCAATGAGACCTCCGTGTGGGTGTGGTCCTCTCCTAAGACTTCTGGGAAATCTCACGTTATTTCCCTCGTGGAGATGAGAAGCTATTTCCCCAGTTGTTGGGAGTTAGTCTCAGAGACGATGAACTACGGACAAGACAAGATGGCAGCGTCCAAGGAGCTGAAGGAGCCGGAGGAGAAGCCACACGGCCTTGCCCTGATGGAACCAGACCTCTGAAGCTGGAGAAGCCATGTGGAGACCCCTGCCAGCACTGAGTTGCTTCTATCACCACTGGATGCTGTTGCTGGACCCTGAGCCCTGGAAGCGAGGAGCCCTGGGGAGACCCCTGATAGCGCTGGGACTCTGCACCCATTGACCTGTGACTTCGTGAGTCGGAAGGAGACTTTGTAGACTGGTATCGGGCATATGGACTAATAGCAGACTTATGACTTGAACTGGACTGGGCGGGGATGCTTTCTCAGTGTCGCATTCCTCTTGTGTATAAACCTTTGCCTTCCATCCTTCTGCGTGTCTATGGATGTGTTGCTCTAGTCCACCCAGACTAGCACATTGTTGATGCGGCTGAGGGCGGGGTTGTTTTGGGGGTGGTCGCTGCTATTGCAGGGGTTGTTTTGATGATGCGGAGCTTGTCGAGATTGTGGCAGAGGCAGAGGCGGAGGTGGACGATGCTGTGGACACTGTTGCTGTGGAGGTTGTTGGAGAAGCGGAAGCGGTTGAGGCGGTTGTTGTTAATGTTGAGGGGGTTGGGGTTGAGCTTGTCGTGGTGCAGGTGGAGGTTGTTGTTGTTGAGGTTGACGTGGCTCCCAGGTGCGATCAAGTTGCTTCCAACTCAGAGCGACCCGACACACCACAAAGGCAAGACTGCCCGACCCAAAGGCCTCATCCCCGCCATCGTTCCTGTGCCCGAGCCCAGGCTTGCAACCACTGTCCATCCGCCTCTTTGACAGCCATCCTCTCTTTCACGGCCCTTTCGGCCTGGCGCAGACCCTGAGCCTCCTTCCCCGGCCTCAACAGCCTGCAGGGCCAGCAAGCACTTGGGAAGAGCAGCCCTCCCACCTGAGACCCCTCAGCTCCCCAGTCTGGCCTCTGCAGCCCTCTGCGTGTTGGCTGGTCCCCTCACCCAGAGACCCCTTTGGCCCTGCCGACCCACCACCCCTCTCTCAAGGGCCCCAGACCCTCCCCATTTCAGTGCATCTTCTGCTGGCTGGCCCGCTCTCAGCTTTCAGTCTTTTGAACTGTGAGCATCATGTTTAACTGGCGGTTCTAGTCACTGTGGAGGGAGTGTGGACTTACAGTAACACACGCACACACACACACACACACACACACACACACATCCTCCCCTGAAGGCGAGTCTTGGGTCCCTGGGGAGGCAGGTGGGGCGAGGCAAAGGGGGGGATCACGTCAGCCATGGAGTCCTAGACCTGGTTCCATTCTGCTGTGGCTGTCTTGGTGCTTCCCTGTGTACTGTGACGGTGGGGGGAACAGGTGGACTCCCCAGAACCTCCCAGCACAGGAGCTGTGACAGCCCTGAGAGTGGCCGGGTACTCCCTGCAGAGCACCGGGCTCTGTGGCGGCCACCAGGAGCAGTGCAGAGCTGGTCCCACGTTCCCCTAGCCCCAACTTGGTATCCAGGCAGTGAGGGCTGCTTACCTGCTAGACGCACCACACACCCTCCTCAGACGCCCCTGGGGCCAGCACCGATTCCTCAGTGGGACCCCCTAGGCCATCACCGTCTGGGCCCATCTGTTGTCCAGGAGGCTAGTGGTCTAGGGGTGAGACTTTGCTGCCACAGGGCCAGCAGCTTGAAACCACCAGCCGCTCTAAGGGAGAAAGACAGACTTTTTGTCCCAGTAAAGCGTCACCCTCTGGGAAACCCACGGGGGCAGTTCTGCCCTGTCCTGTCCACCGGAGTGGACGCAAGTCGGCATCGCCTGGTTGGCAGTGAGCTTGCTCTGTTTGAAACCAGTCTGGGCCTCTGCCCAGATGCCCACCCCTGAGCCTGGCCTGTTGCTGCCTCCACCTGGGCCTCCCCACACACTCGAAGGTCCACCTCGCATGTGACCCCTCCTCCCCCCTTCCTCGCCCCAACTAAGGGACTGGGAGCTGGTCTGAGCTGGAGGCTGGGGTGCAGAGATGAAGGAGCCGCAGGTGCACCCCCAGTAGGGGAGCTCCCTGGGTGAGGCTCTTTCAGCACCGGTGCAGAAGGGCTGCATTGAGGCAGACACAGCCCTTCAGGGACAGGTGCTGCAGGGACACCAGGGTGCTCTGTAGCCTCAGGAAGTGGACCCCCCTGGAGGGCCCTGGCTGCAGGTCTGTGTGGTCTGCTGGAGGGAAGACCCCACCAAACAGAGCACCATGTCAGCACCCAAAGTACACCGCCAGGCCCTTCTCCCCCGGGTCTGCGGGGTCCCAGCCCGTACCCTGCCAGACCCTGTGTCCCAAACAAAGTCCCGGCTCCGGGGGTCACTTCCTCCCACACTGGATTCCAGGGACTGAAACATTTGCTAACTAGCCGAGTGCTGAGCGGTTCTGAGCACTGGGTGTCTGTCTGTGTCCCTGGCGTTATCCCACTTCAGGAAGCAGCCACCTGTCTTCATCGCCCTCTGTGTTCTGCACAGTGCGGACCAGGACTCCGCTCTGACCTCCTGCCCCACGGGTCACCTGGTCTCCGATCTCCAGGCCCGGCTCCCCTGCAGTCCCGCACATAACCTCACGGTGGTGAGGTTGAGCCCCTGCAGTCCCGCACATAGCCTCACGGTGGTGCGGTTGAGCCTCTTCTCCGCCGACCGGGTCTCATGACATCCCTGGAATCTGACTCTCGCTCCACCCTGTTCCCTGCGGAAAGGGCGAGGGGAAGAAGCTAGGTTGTCGCCTTGGTTAGATCTAGTCACCGGCAATGTCCCCTCTCCCAGAGTGATTTTAAATGAGGGAGTTCGTGCCCTTCCCTGTCTACCAGAGGACCCCTGGCCAGGAGTCCAGGTGGGCACTGCCAACCGCGGGAGCTGGAGGGTGGGCTGGGGTGTGGACGTGGGCTGGGCTCCTATTAATGAGTCCTACCCGGCTGGGAACCCAGATACACCACCAAGCAGACACAGAGAAGCGGCTGGGGGTGTGGTGGAGGGGTCACGACAGGGGGAGCCTGAGGGCGGGGGATCTGACTCTGTCCAGGGGGACATCAGCAATGATGGATGTGTCTGGGCAGCCCCCACCCTTCCACGTCCCCCAGGGAGACCAGCCTTGCCCAGGTCCCTTTCCTGTCCTGGAGTCCTGGGGGCACCTGGCCAGGCCACATTTTGCTGGCAGCTCCTGCAGACCCCACCCCACCCCCAGGCCCCACCCCGTCAGCATGCCCACCAGAAAAGCCATGGTCAAGCACCCCAGATAGGACAGACTGAGCTCTGCCCTCTGAGGGCGCTCCAGGCTGGAGACCCCACCTGAGGAGGGACAGTTGTGCTGCAGGGGGAAGGCCCATTCGATTGGTAACTGAAACGCAAGTGGAGAACCACAGTGGGGTGCAGGAGGCAGGGGGCCCATACACACAGGCACTCCAGCCCCCTCACAAAAGGCCTAGCAGGAGCCCCAAGGTCACCCCAGGGTAGGGGCGAGGTGGACAGGGGTCCACAAGCCAATGCCTGTCCCTGTGACAGACTGAGGGCCAACTGGGTGGGCACCAGCGACATCCCCCAAACCATAATGGGTCTTGACCCTGGGTCTCAATTTCCCTACCTGCAGTGTCAAGGACAGGGTGACTCCCACGCTCCTTCCTATGCTCTGGGTTTGGGGCCCAGGTGGAGGAAGGGGGCGGGCCAGCAGCCACCCCGAGAGGCAGGGTTCCCGGCATGGGGGGGCATGCCCCGTTTGCCTCCAGGTGATGCCAGCACATCCTCCAGGATGCCCTGCCCAGCAGGGGGCAACAAGAAGGTGGGGAGGGACCACAGGGCTAGGTCTCCCTGCAGAGTACAGCCCGAGGGGCTGGGGTTCTAGGTCTCCCTGCAGAGTACAGCCCGAGGGGCTGGGGTTCTAGGTCTCCCTGCAGAGTACAGCCCGAGGGGCTGGGGTTCTAGGTCTCCCTGCCAGGCCTCGGCACCGGCAGTTCAGCCTGCCTCCGCCCATCCTCAACTCCCAGACTCCACCCATGACAGCGGGGACCCCCAGGGACCCAGGGTCAACCCTCACAGATGGGGATGCCAAGGACCGTGGCCCAGCTCAGACTCACGCTGACAGCAGGGCTGGGCCTCTAGTCTTTCCCTAGCAAGGAAGGGGCCTGGAATACTGGGGGGAGGGGGTGCCCTGTCATGTCCTGGATGGTGGCATGAGGGAGATGGCTTCCTCACTGGAGTGGAGTGCCCCTCTGGCTGGGTTGGTGAGGCCAGACCTGCAGTGAGGGGAGGGGATAAGCTGGTCACAGAGGGATGAGGGGGTGGCTAGCTGAGGGGGGCGCGGAGGGGAAGGGGCAGAAGGAGGAAGTTTGGCCAGGGGCACTTATGAGGCTGAATGTTTGGGGAAAGAGACATCACCCCTGGGGCTCACTCAGGCTCCCTACAGATCTTCGAGAAGTTTCTTCCAGCACAGTTCGGTCAGAGCTGGGCTCCTACCTCCCGTCACTGCCTGACCCTTGGCCACAGAGGAGCCGTCCTGCGCAGGACCTGCAGGGCCACAGGGGGCAGCACTGAGCTGCACTGGGGGCTCAGACTCCACGTGGGGCAGGAAGGCCGTGACTGAGTGGCCCAGGCTGGGCAGGGAGGACAGGGCCCTGCAGAACCTGACCCTTTGTGGTCAGGCAAGCCGAGACCTCCAGCATGGCAGCCCTCCCCGCCTCCCCGCTACCCCCCTCCTTCCAGTTGTTTCTGTCGGGGCAGCCCTCCCTCTTCCTCCCCTCCCCCAGCAGCCTGATGGGTAGGGAGGGACTCCCCCCCCCTGCACTCGGCCCCCCACCAGGCCCCCTCCGGCGCTGGGCGGCTGAGGTCCTTTCGCAGGCACGGGACCACAGCTGGAACACATTAGAGCCAGCGCCTGCCTCTCGGGCCGCCAGGCTGACAGTGACCTTCCATGCACGCTCCCCAGCACCAAGCTCACGTGGCCATTCCCAGGAGATGGTGGCACCACCACACCCCAGGGTGGGGAGGGGCGAGTCCTTCCAGGCTGCAGAGGGTGGGTTCTGGGAATGTGTCATCACCCCCAGCCTCAGTTTCCCTGCATGTGAAATGAGGGGCCGGCACAGGCTAGCCATATGCCTCCAGCCCTTCACTTCTGGGAGGCCCTGCAGATCAGCCAGTTGCAGGTTGCCTTCGCCCAGCGCCCCCCTCCCCAAGGCAAGTCGAGCTATAAGGGGGGCCCAGGACCGGCTGCCTGTCTTCTCACTAGACCCAAATGAAGGCTCCCAAGTCAGGCCTTGGGCTCAGACCTTGGGGGCTATGGAGAGGTGGCCCCACTCATGTCTGGGCCAGAGAACCACCCTGGGATGCCTCTGCCAGCATGGAAGGATACTGGACAGGCCAGCAGGGCAGGGACAGGCCCACTCCAACTCTGACCACCCGCTGGGGGCTAGGGACAGAGCCAGGAGGCAGCAGGGCCAAAGGAGGTTTCAGGGCAGGGCGAGAGGGAAAGACTTCTGCAGTCAAGGGCCCCTGGGGAGCAGGCCATGGGGACAGGGTTCCCAGGTGACAAGGATGCAAAGTTTGTGGGGTTGGGGGAAGGGCAGCAGGAGCCCCCAGGTTTCAGCCTGGAAATCCTCTCTCAGGACCACATACTATTCAAACCTGTGCCTTAGCCCCCGTCCCCAGCCAAGCAGGTGCAGACAGTGAGGCCCTGTGCTCCCCCAGAGACCAATGGCCTTGGAGGGCGGGGCCTGCCCGCCCCTGTACCAGAGCACCACTGGGACTCAGGTCAACTCCATGCCAGTGAACTGGGCTTGGTTGTAAGAGATGCAGGCAGTGGGGTCTGGGCTGTCCCCAGGCCTGGGGGAACTTGCTAGACCTTGGTTCTCAAGGTTTTGTGTTGCTTTGAAATGGACCCTTCTGGGTCCCCCAGTTTTGCTGGGCCTTAATTGGCCCCCTCAATCAGTACTCCAGTAAGGTCCAACAGGAGTTTCCCTGGCTTTGGAGGTGGGGGACCCTTACAGCTGAGGCCCTCCCCAAGAACAGAGAAGCCCAGGCCAGGGAGATGTGCCCACGCAGCGCCTAGGACTCGCCTCTCCCTGGGTTTCAGATGCCCAGAACCCTGACTTCCTGCCTCCCACTTCCAGGCCTCTTCCTGGGCAGTTGCTCGTCCATATCCCTCCTCAAGGCACGTGCCTGTCTCAGGGAGCTGAGAGAAGCCACCTCCACCGTCTCCCCATGAGGCCGGGGGAGGGAATGCCCACAGGCCCATGCTTCTCATCCCGCCCCTCCCCCAGAGCCCACATGCCCCTCCTATAGATGGCCGGGCACCTGAGGAAAGAAGGATCCCCCATTGTCCCGTCAACCCCTGGTACGTGCCCCCTCCACGCCCCCCCCCCCCAAGCTGTGAACCCTGCCTGTGGCTACTTGAAGACCGCACACCTCTAGCCTGGACCTCTGTGCCAGCAGGCAGGGGCGGGGCAGGGGCGGAGCAGGGGCCGGGCCACCTGAGCAGTTCTGCAGATCTAGTTGTCCAGTGCTGTGTGACAGGTGGGGCCAGCGGCCTGGTCAGCCTTGACCCCTTCTAGGGAGGTGCTGGGCTGCCACCCTAAAGTACCAGCTCAGGGTCTCCGGGTGTTTTTCAGAGATTGGAGGACAGCATCCTGGGCCCCAGGGCCAGCAGAGAGGACCGGACACTGACCATGTCTGGGGAAGGCCAGCGGGGGTCGCCCACCCCTGTCCCTGCCCGCATCCGGGAGATCGTGACCAGCAGCCTTGGCGAGGAGCCGTCTAGAGGTGATGAAGCTCAGGCACCGGGAGCCCCGGGCACAGCTATTTGAGCCCCTGCCCAGGACTGGTGTGTGGCCGGTGACTGGGGTTGGCCATGCCCGCCCATGGCCCATGGGGGACTGTCCCCAGGCTACCTGGGCCTGCTTCAGATGGCAGATAGGCTGAGCTTACTCCCTCCTCCTTGACTTCTTGTGAGTCAAGTGAGAATTTCCCCCGCTGGCCCGTGAGGGTGGAGGGGGACACAGTCGCTGATGGTGCTGCCCCCCCCCAACACACACACACACACACACACACACACACACACACACACCACCTCTCCAGGGCCCGCAGGTTCCCACCCAGAGAAGGGCCATGCTAATCCCTACTCACCTCCCCTGGACTCATGGCAATCTGGGCACTGGTCTTGCCTCAAGGCACTGGCCAGTCCATGTCGGGAGCCCATGCCAGCTCTCTGTCTGCAAGGGGTCCCAGAGCCTCCCACTCAGGGAGGATTTGCGGACTCCCACAGCTGGACTCGGGGGTGAGGGGGGAGGAGGGAAGCAAGCCCTCACATAGGAGACAACCGGCCCAGGTGGGGTCTGGCCTCACTGCCCCGGGAAGAACGCCATGCCCAGACCTGGCCCTTACTCTGCTGTGCAGGAGAGACCAGGCTCAGGGCAACAAGGCACCCCCACCGTGGCTCCTGAGTTTCAGGGGCTGGAGCTGTGACCTCGCCCCAGAAGCTGAGGCTGCCCCCAAGTGGGCACACTGCTCCTGACAGTCGGGGGGGGGGCTGTCTGCAGTGCTGCCCGAGCCCCCCACCACTGCTGCTGGGGCGCAGGAGGACTACGAGCTCTTGCAGGAGGAGCTGGTGCGGCTGGAGGACCTGCTGGCCCAGGCTGGCGCCGAGCGGGATGAGCTGGCCACCAGGTACCATGCTGTCAGTGAGCGGGTAAGTGTGAGGGACTGGCACTGCCCACTGGGTAGGTATCTGTAGACCTCGCCCCCCTACAGCCGAGTCCTGGGTCTGGCTATCACATCCATCCTCACACGGGATGGAGTGGAGCTGCCTCTGGAGGTTTCCTTGCAGAGGCCAGCCAGACGACGACGACGACTCCTCCTCTTCTTCCTCCTCCTCCCCCTCCTCCTCCTCCCCGGGGGTGGCTGGTGCTCACACTGCTAGCTCTGTGATGAGCAGCCTGGCATCGCCCACGCTGTACCAGGGCTGCGCGAGAAACCCAGCCCGAGGTGGGAGGGGTGCATGAGAAGGCCCCTGGGGCCTGTTTGACTACAAGGGTGGTGAAGGAAATGGCCAGGGGTGTGAAGAATCTGTGCCGGGTCCCGTCCTGGGCTGGCCACTGCAAAGGCCAAGTGTGGGCATGAAGGAGGGGCTGACACAGCCCACCACGTCTCCTTCAGTGTCCCACCATCTGAGGGGCAGGACTGGACACCCCCTTTCCATGTGGGAGAGTGGACGCTCAAAGAGGGGAGGTGCTTGCAGGGCTGGGGGCCATCCTTGAGCCAAGCCAGTGGCCCAGACCAGTGTGCACACCCTTCTCAGGGCCCAGCTCCCTCCCCGTCCCCCCTAAACACCCCTCCTGCCTGAGTCCGCCCCCAAGCCTGGGCCAGGAGCACGGGGAGGTCACGCCTTCTTCTCGCATCTGGGGCGCCTTCCCGATACCCACCTTCAGGCCTCCTGGGGCCTGGCTGGGTGTGTGGGAGGGGGGATCTTCCTGGCACGGGGTGGGGACATGCTGGGAATGGGATGGGGGGAGGGGGAAGCCGCTGAGTCAGAGCCCCGCCCTCCCCCCACTGGACATCCATTCACAGCACGATTCGCCGCCAAGCCAAGCAGGCAGGGCCCAGTAGGGTCAGAGTGGCAATGGAGTCCGCCTCTTGGTGGCCAGTTCCCACCCACAGCCAGCCTGCTCCGGGCTGTCAGCCCTCCTCCTGCTGGCCACCAGGGGGTCTGAGCTCAGAGCTCCCCCACCCCAGCCCAGCCCACCCTGCACCACCCCACCCGCCTGCCCCGCAGAAGCAGCCTAAAGGAAACTGAACCCAGTGGGGCTGGCCCTGCCTTGTGGCCACACAGGCAGCCTGCTGTCCAGCACCAAGCATCCCCTGCCTACTCTCCGAAGGCCCCTGGCAGGAAGCTCCCCAGAGGCCTGCTGTCCGTGGCCCACTCCCATTCCACCACCATAGTGGCCTGTCCTCTGCCCCCGGTGACCACCTGTGACCCCAATGTGCACCCCCCACTCCAACACCCCACCCTGCACAGCCCAACGGGGGCCCAGGGGTGATGCCCCTCCCCTCAGCCCTGCTCTCACCAAAGCTGCAGGCCCGGCTGCAGACCACCGAGGCCCGGCTGCGCAGGTCAGAGCTGGAGCACAGCGTGGACCTCGAAGAGGCCCTGGGCCGCCTGGAAGCCGCGGAGCAAAGGTGAGGCCAGGCTGGACACACGTCCTCTGCCCTGGGGCCTCCGGGGGTGTCGCCTCAGAACCCCGTGGTTCCCCACCATCCCTATCAGCCTCTCACCATCCCTAGAGGTACACCACTGCCCCCAGAGGAGCGCTACCAGCCCCAGGAGTAACACGCCATGGCCCTGGGCTCCTGCCCGCCATGCCTGCTGCCATCAGGAGAGGTCAGAAAAGGCAGAGAGTCATTGCTGGGGGCCTCCATGGAGGTCTAGTGCAGATGGTCAGGACTGCCGGGCTCTCGACGCTGCACCCCTGAGCTGGGCTGCAGGCACCTTTTGAGCCCCCCATTCAGGGCGGGGCCTGAGTCCTCTCTGCGGCCCCAGTCGGTGTCTGTCTGTCTGTCCCGGCAGGAGCACTGGCCTCGCCCAGGTGAACTCACTCCTGCGGGAGCAGCTGGCGCACATGAAGAAGGCCAACGACGCCCTGTCAGGGGAGCTGGCCCGGACAGCGGGCAGCGTGCTTCGCCTGAGGGACCAGCTGGGGCTCCGGGAAGCACAGCAGCAGCCCAGGAGAGAGGTGCCCACCCCACCTCCACCTGCCCGGGGTGGGCCTGGGGGGGAGGGGCAGCAGGAAGCTGGGAAGTGTGAGCGAGGTTCAGCCGTGACCCCTCCAGGGGGCTGATTTGAGGACAGGGACTCCTGGGAGAGCCGAGCCCTGGCTCTGCTGGCCACCTGATCAGGGAGGGAGGGCGGGGCCCCCTGGGCTTATCAAACTGACTCTGGTGGGGTTGCTGGGGCCCAAGCTGGTGCCAGCCCATAACAACCTGATGCAGAAGAGAATGGTCCTGCTACGTCCCCACGTCTGAGCCCGTGGTGGCAGTCAGTGTCACCTCATCTCCTGGTCAGGTGGCATGGGGACTCTCAAAGGGGCCTGGAGCTGCACAGTCACTCACCACCCCTGGCCAGGACACAGCAGGGTCTCCACAGTCCACCTGTTCCTCATGGCTCAGTGTGCGCCAAGGGTCAGTGTCCGGGCAACTGAGACCCTGAGTCAGCCTTCGTCATGAGACATGGGTCCCCCTGGCAGGGGCAAGCTTGGGGAGCAGGCCTCTCAGCGGAGGCCGTTCCTAAGGAACCGAGAGTGTCCCCAACACCCTCCCGAGTGGCCAGGGCAGCACCCTTCAGGAAAGGGGGTCTGGACAGCACGACTTGGGGTTGTGAAAGTGAGCTCCTTCAGGGAGGAGCAGACGCCCAAACTCAGGCTCCCTGCTGGGGGCAGGGGGGAACAGATGCAATGGTCCGTTCTCGTGAGCATTCAGTCTCAGGACCCACAGGGCAGATCTGTCCATCCAACGGGGTGGCTGTGAGTCAGAATCTCATGATGGCAGTGGGGCTTTACCCATTACTGCTCGCCCCCCTCTAAACCTCAATCATATGTGTGTCATGTGTGCATTATGTGTTATACATATGTCATGTATGTGTTTATACAACTGTTACATGTGTGTTATCCGGTGTTGTATGTTGGTGTATGTGTTGTACGTGTCATTTGTGTCCTGTACATGTTATCCATGTGTTTTGTGTGTGTTATATCATGTAATGTGTGTGTTGTGCGCATGTTGGTCTATTTGATACTGCTCTTCATCTCTCGTGTTTTCATTTCTTTTCAAGACCCTGAACTGCAGTTGAGAGAACTCTCTTTTCAAATCTACATCTCTGTCTGTCAATTTTCCCTTCTGATTTACTAATCTCTGTTAAACCTGCTGACCGGCTTTAAATTCCAGACGTAATTTCCAGATATCTTACTCATATTTTCAGGCCTTTCATTTATTTGTGTAAAGGTATTTTAAAAACAGCAGCCTGGTGCCTCGATGTCCAAGTTCTGTAGCTGAAGGTGCTCAGAGTCTGGCTCGGTGGTTCCTGCTGGCACTTGATCATTGGGGTGGGGGGCGGGGAGAGGTCTCAGCGACTGTGAAGCCCGGAGCTGTGAGTTTTCCATGGAACTGAGTGCGACTTTTCTGATACCTGCAATGGGGTGCTTCCTTCTTTCAGAAAGGATCGATGTGTGCTTCTGACAGACCCTAGAGGACCCCTTTGAAGTAAAGTCCTTACTTTAGTTTCGCAGACCACTCAGAGTGGGAATCAGGCTTCAGGCTACGCAAAGGCTAACTGACTTGCAGGGCCAAACCCACAGAGGCTTTCTTCTCTCATTTCTGCCCAACACTGATGTTCTAGAAGCTGTTCCCTCCTGCAGAAAGAAACGTGTGCTGTGTGTGTGCCTGTGCATGTGTAGGGACGGTTCTAATCCACCAGGCAGGTTTTGTGGGTCACCTTGAGGTGTGAGCAGTTCCCTTTGGGACCCTGAAGTTGCTCTCTGTCCCCTGAGCCCCTATGACAAGCCAGCTGATGTTCAAATAGCCCAGCTTGGGGAGAAGCTGCCTGCATCCCTCTTGGGCCCCTGGTCTGAGAACCCGTGGGCTGTGGGGTCTGCTCAGCTGAGCTCACACAGCAGCCAGGTGTGGCGGGTGGGTCTGATGGTGCTCCCTGTGCTTGCTGGGCATTGGGCCCAGTGGGGGTGGCCTCAGCCATGGACGAGGGTCAGAAGAGCTTCATGACCAAGAGAAAGAGGTGGTGTGTGTGGTGTTGACGAGAGGGCAGAATGTGGACGGTGTCTGCCTGGAGATGCCCCTGCAGAGCACCAGGAAAGGGCTCGCAGCAAGGGCAGGGCTGCGACATCAGGAGGGACAGTCGGGGAGTGGAAGTGCACGGGGCTGTGTGGTGTCCCTGGGCCCCAGAGGTGAGCCTGCAGGATCATACACACATATACACACACACACACACATACACACCACCCCGCTCACTATCCTGCAGGGTCTCTGAACCTCACTACTTCCCATCCACTCTGCTTCCTCCGCCCATCCCCAGGAGGAAACCCCAACTTGCCTACCGCCCCCCCAGCACCTGCAAGACCCACAACTTCTGGGGAAAGAGAAGTTCTCAGCTCCTGTTCCTCAGCTTGCAGGGCAGCAGCCTAGGCCTCCGGGGTGGCTGTCCCTGTGGAGAGACCTGGTTCTGAGGCATCTTAACCGCTGAGTCAGCACCTCCCTCTCTGGGCCCTTCCTTCGCCACGCCCCACTCCCCAGCAGGCACCCATCTGCAAGCCAGACCACCCACCAGCCAGGCTAGGTGCTCTCCTGGGGCCACAGCACCTCAGAGGGAGGGCCAGGAAAGCCCAGACTCCTGTGCACTGCCTGACAGGGAAGCAGGTGGGGGGGGGGGGGACAGACGGGTGCTCCAGGAGCCCAGAAGAGAGTGGGGGTGCATGATGTCACAGGGCCCCCTTCCCTGTCACACCGGGGTCTGGAACCTGACGTGGACAGGAGCCTCTTGCTCTCCGGGCCTCGCAGGCTCACCCTGGGGAGGCCCGGGGCCTCCTGCTCCTGTGGAGACAGGCCGCCTCGCTCCAGGCACACCTCGCCGAGCTCCGGGACTCCACTGAGAGGTGAGTGCCAGCCACCTGCCTGGGGCGGGGCCTGCCCCAGTGGGCATGGTGGAGAGAGGAGGGGAGGCCAGGGGCCCCAGTCTCACTCCTCACAGGGTCGCATGAAGGGATGCAGGGAGGGGCAGGACTGTCGACCTCAGGGGCTCAGCAGCGGGTGGGACCCCCTGTCCCCCCAGGGGCCTCGCGGACACCCGGGCGGATATGGCCAGGACGGCGCGGCGCCTGCACATGGCCTGCCTGAACCTAGACTGCAACCTACGGCGGTCAGCCCGAGGCGATGCCACCAGCACTCTGGAGCAGCAGCTGCGGGACAAGGTGCAGGGCCTGCTGGCTCTGCAGTGCACCTGGGACGCCGAGAAAAGGGAGCTGCAGGCCAGGTGGGCCCCAGTGTGGCTGGGAGGGGCTTCACGTGTCTCTGTGGCCCACCCTGCTGCTGTCCCCAAGGTCCCACACAGCGACATCAGTCTTCGGTGCAGATGGGCCAGGCCTTGCAGCACCACCAGCTCCCGGGTGTCCCTGAGGGGTGAGGAGGCCCCTGTGTCTGTCTGAGGAGCCCTGGTGGTACTGTGGGCCCTGAGTCTAAGGTCAGCAGTTCAAACCCACCCACTGCTCCACAGCAGGCAGCCGTGGCCATCGGCGGCTGTAGAGACTGGGCCTGGGAGACCCTCTGAGTGGGGGACCAGTCTCCACAACCCATCGGGCCCGAAGGGGTGGTTGTGCAATTGAAAGGGAAAATGAAAGCCAACAGACAAGACATGCCAGGGCTCTCCTCTTCTGAGAGAGCGAATGTCCACTCTAACCGCCTTATGTCACCATCAGGCACGCGAGCCATGTCACACACGTGGCAAGTGCTAGAGGCGCACAGGTCATGGGAAGGGAGGTGCTCGGGGCGTCTGCATGACAGGAGGCTGCTCTACAGACGTCATGCGATTCTAGAGTGAAGATGGCGGCTTGACCTCAGCCAGTCCTGAGCTGGCTGGACCTGAGATGGCCTGAGGTCTTCTCCAGGGGAGCAATCTGTGACCAGTGTCAGAAGGCAGTGGGCTGCATTGGGGGGGGGGGGGGGGGGGGGGGGGGAGGCTCTTAATGATAGCCTCTGGGTGCACCAGAGAGTGGCCTTGGGCTTATAAGGGGCACCGTCAAGTTGGCATTATCCTGGGGGGACCCTCGGGGAATAGCTGACTCAGGAGAAAGTATCGGGGATTCATCCTCACTCTGTCCGCATGTGTCCTCTTCCCGGTCCTCAGCGCCCACACCCTGGGCAGTGCCCCCCATGCTGCAGGGCTGCTTCCGTGGGTCTGGGTGAGGGCTGGGCGTCTGTCCAGAGGCCCCTCTTAGGGAGGAGCAGGCAGCCTGTCCCGCTCAGGAGACCCGAGAGCAGGTGCCCGGCGGGCACCGCAGCCAACCAGGTCCTGGGGCTCCTGGTCTGGCAGAGGGTGGGGGACCCAGGGCAAGTTCAGGCATGACACCCTACACCCAGACTGACCCAGCACGAGGCCCTGCCTGCGGAGCTCCTGGGGTGAGGGATGCAGGAGGAGCCAGGGGTCCGGGGAAGGAGGCAGGAAGTGAACAGAGTCTATCAGACAGAGGGACGCCCCCCCCCCCCCAGCTAGGGTGATAAATGCCCAGTATGCCCAGTCTTGGGAAGCCACCAGCCTGACTGGAGTGCTGAATCAGGGCCTTGGGGGGGAAGGTCGGTGTCCAGCCTCCTGTTCCCAAGACCGCACAGATGTTGTTGACGGACAGCAGGTGAGGGGCGTCCAATGGACTCAGCCCACTCGGGCAGGGCAGTGGCACTAGTGCCTGCAGGTCCATGTCCAGAGGGACCTAGAGCCTGAGTGGACTCTGCTCTGCTCTCACCGGCCCTCGCCCGGGCCCTCTCTGCAGACTCTCGGAGCAGACCCTGCTGGTGGAGCAGCTGAGAGAGCAGACTGCCCATAGGGAGGCAGGGGTCCGTGCCCTGGAGGAAGAGGTACAGAGACTGGTATGTGGGGTTGGAGGCGCCCACGGTGGGGGGGGGGGGTGGAGAAAGGGCATCCCTCACCCGGCCTGCTGAGCAGTCTCCCGGCCGCAGGAATTGTGGCGAGGTGGAGCCCGGCCGGTGGTGGACGGCCTAAGGGACCGTGTGGACAGCCTGCAGCAGGTGTTGAGCTGTATCGCCAAGGTGCCCTGTGCCCAGCCCTTCAGAGCCGGGGTCTGGAAGAAGGGCGTGGGAGGGGCCCGGGCTGCGAATGGAGGGTAACTGGCCACCCCTGTGGCACCCGTAACGCCTGCTCCCTGCCTGCCGCCAAGCCCACGGGCCCAGCTGGAAGGTCTCACGGAGTTACGCCCCTGGTCCCTCTCACCCTGAAGGTGGTCCAGGCAGACCTGGGGCACCTGGAGCTGGTGCGGAGCAGCAGCCCAGAAGACAGACCCTGGAGCCCCCTGCACACCTCATCCCCCCGACCTGCTGGGCTGTCTCCATCCCGGTCCCGGGCCCCAGCGGCCCTGGACCCAACCCTGCGTGCAGTGCAAGTGGCGATGGAGAGGCAACAGCAGCGGCAGCAGGTGGACCCCCTGCCCGCAAGTCCCCAGGCCCATGGCACAGGGAGGGGCTGCCCCCAAAAGGCAGGGGCTGCAGGCTATGGGCATCTTCCTTGGAGGGTTTGGGAAGCCCTGGCCAGCCTCACACTGCCCCTGCAGGAGCTGCGTCTGCAGCTGGAGGGCTCCCAGGCAGTGGCGGCCGGGCTCCGGGAGCAGCTGTCGGAGTGCCGCCGGGAACTCCAGGCCTCAAGGGAGCTCCTGCAGGGGCAGGCCCGGGAGCAGGCGCAGACCCATGAGGACCTGCTGAGCGAGCTGGAGGCCCACAGCAGGGAGGCCCAGCACCTGGGAAGGTGACAGGACTGGCAGGGCCACCTCCTTCCCTCACCTGGTCTGCCTTGTTGACACTGAGGCCCCTCTGGGGCCCTTGGGCATCCAGCAGGGATGTCAAAGCGGGGGGTTGTTCAGCCAGAGACCCTCAGGTCTGAGCAGCCCCCCCTCAGAGCACCTGGAGCCCACGGCCCCACCACACTGCCCACCAGGGCTTGGCTCTGTCCGGGACAGGGCATCATGCTCCCCACACGCTGCCGCCCCTGCCCAGGGAGAAGGCAGCCCTGGAAGCCGAGGTGGAGGAGCTAAGAGAGCAGGTGGACGTCTCGGCCGCAGAAAGGTGCAGGCTGCAGGCGGTGAACTCGGAGCTGCAGAAAAGCCTGCAATTGTGCGCGCAGCAGGCCGACGAGCTGGCACAGCAGGAGCGCCGGAGCCAGCGGGAGCTGGATGCCAGGTGGGTGGGTTCACCTACAGCCCATGTGAGCCAAAGCTGTTCCCCGGCATCCTCCCCACTGCAGCAGCTCTGGGGACCCCAAGCCAGAGCAGTCCAGACCCCAGCATCTGGCCCTGCTCCACCCCCACCCAGTGACTCAGGGCATTGAGGGCCATGGGGTTCTGAGGCCTGACAGTCAGCTCACGGCAGACCCACCCCAGCACACATGCACACACTCACAGCAGCCTCACCTCTACCTGTGCACATACTGTGGGCATGCACTCGCACACGTTTGTGTACTCAGGTAAACACACATTAATACTTACATGACCCCCAACTATGCACACTCAACATTTGCATACTCAGACCAATGCACTGGTACTCTCACTCGCACACACAAGTAATTATGCACGATTGAATCATCGGGTAATTACACAGCTGTGCACACACTTGCACGCACACACACATAGTTGTGTGGTGTACACTTGCACACTCTCACAAACGCAAGCTGACACACTCACGCACATGTGTAATGGGCACGGCTGCACCCACTTGCATGCTCATAGACTCGTACACTAGCACACTCACCCTCCGGTGTGGACTAGAAAACCCACACCTCACCCAACTGGCGGGTTGTAGCTGGTAACCTCCCCCACACCCAGACCCAGGGGGTCCCCCCCCCCACTCACCATCGCCAGTCCTCCAGGGAGCCCCTGGGGGGAGCTGGGAGAGGATCAAGGTTCTGGCGGTCCCCCTACCCCACCCATGTCACCTCACACCTGCCCCTCTGTGTCCTCAGCCACGGGCGCCTGGAGCAGCTGGAAGGCCAGGTCTCGGCGCTCCGGGCGGAGCTGGTGTCCACGGGGGAGGCAATGAGCGCAGCTCAGCTGCAGCAAGACCTGCTGACGGGGGAGAAGGAGAGCCTGCGCGGTGCCCTGGCCCGGGTGCGCCCCACCCCCACAGCGCCAGGCCCTCCTCTCCACCTGCACCCCCAGCCACCAGGTCACCCACCTCAACCTGGCCTCCCACTGCTCTTGCGGCTGCTCTCCACGGGTACCCTGCCCTCCCCTGGATGGAGGCCACATGTCCAGCTGACCAACCCCTCACTGGGGTCCTCCCCCGGGGCCCCGTGTCTGGCTCTCCCTCTCTGCTTGCACTGGAGGTGACCTCTGCCCTCCACCCCAGGCCATGTCCAGCAATGCGGACCTGGAACAGCAGGTGGCCCGGCTCAAGGCGGAGGGAGTGGAGCAAAGGGACTCCCTGGCCAAGGTGGCCTCCCTGATGGAGACACTGGCTCAGGACAAGGGCGCCCTGAGCCACCTAGCCCTCCAGGTGTGTGCCGGGCCTCCGTGGGCTATGGTGAGACTGGACACAGTCTCAGTTTCCCCCCCATGGAGGGAGACTTCTGGCCCTTCCTCTCATCCCTGAGCCCCACAGGATGGTGTCTTCCACAGCTGGACTGAGGTCGCCCTCCCCGAGGGAACGAGGGCCGGCCCTGGCCAGGTTGAGGGTGGGCTGGGTACAGGACGATGGCTGCCCCACCCCCCTGCCCTGTGGCCCCTCTGCAGCTGGAGCAGGAACGAGACCGCCTGCGGGAGCAGCAGCGGGCACTAGGGCGGGAGCAGGCCCAGGCCCGGGAGCAGCTGGCTCAGACCCAGCAGCAGCTGGACCGGGAGCGGGCCGAGTCCAGGGGCCTGCAGCAGGCCCGTGAGCACTTGGAGGAGAAGCAGGAGCAGCTCGAGGGGCAGGCAGCCCAACTGCAGCATGAGAGGGCCCTGCTGCAGGGGCAGCTGGACCAGGTGAGAGTCCACAGGCCCAGCCATGGGGGAGAGAGCACACCCAGCTTGGGAGACATCGGCACCCACCCCCGCCCCAGTGCCCTCCGACGGCCGTGGCAACAACTTCACTCGGCCAGATGAGTGCGGGGTGGGGTGGGATGTGCAGGGAGGTCTTTTCCATCAGATGGGTCCCCAGTGTCCAGGGCCTGAGATCTGCCCAGCCAGGACACTGCTGGCCTGAACCCATGTGCACCCACCGCCCCCGCCCCCTACTCCCTGCCTCTTTCCCTCCCCATCCACTGCCAGCCAGCTGTATGCTGCATCCGCCCCGAGCCCTGTGCTGCCCTGAGCCTTTGCAGGAGCAGGCTTGACTCCTGGGTTCTAGCCCGCCAAAGCAGTTTGGTGTCTTCCGATCCCCACCTCAGTCGGGCCAGTGGGTGCCCCTCTGCACCGAGCCCCTGCTGCGTCTCGGCCCTCGGTGGTCTTCTCGCCAATGCCTCTAGCAGATGCTGAAATGCCACGGGGCATTTCTAGTGTCTCGGAGGTGGGGGAGGCAGGGGGAGGGGGCAGAGTTGGTCGCAGCATCCTCACCCGAGGCCGAGAGCTCAGGTCCCTGGGCATGAGACACGAATGGCCACCTCCGCTTCAGTCGTGTGGAGCCTTTGTCTGCGGATGCGTTGTTGCCGCTCGGACAGAACCGTCAGTCGCACTGTTGCTCAGTGAAAATATGGTGTTCGCTTCCCTTTGATTTTTTGAGACACTCGTCTCCCCTCCGCTCCCCCCCTTAATCTTTAGCCTACAGAAATTTACTAAATTGTATCTGGGTGGTATTTTCTTTCACTCTTTTTTTCCCCAATTTTATTCACAAGTAATTTACATACCATGTGATTCAAGAGCTCACTCAACCCTGTCTTGGAGGACGGGACAATCGCCCCCACATCCATTTCAAAGCACCCCTCTCCCCTGGGTCAAGTCATCTTTCAGATGACTCCTGCGCTCACCTCCATTTCCGTGCCCCCTCCCTGCATGGGGTGAGTGTTCATTCATTTGTTCTCTTGAGAATACGTTTGCACTGCGCGGCAGTTCATTGCGGGAGCCCCGGTGGCGCTGCAGGGCAGGCACTGGCTGCTAACTGCAAGGTCCATGGTTCAAGCCTACCAGCTCCTCCGTGGGAGAAGGACGAGGCTGTGTGTGTGCTCCTGTCAGGACTGAGAGTCTCAGGAGCCCGACACGGGCCGCTGGGGCTGGAATGGACTCCACAGCAGAGCTTGGATAGCCATGTTATGAGATTTGGGAGATTCTTGGCTGGTGTCATTGAATGCTTTCTCTGTCCTCTCCTTTTCCCTGTGGGCACCCACTGACCTTGTCCTCCCTTTCATCTTTGTTCTATTCTGAAATCCCCACCCAGTTTTCTCCCCATGATTCCGTGTAAAGACATCAGATTTTGAATCTATCTCCCAGGACTGGACTCCCTGCTCCTTCTGTTTAATCTGCTGTAGAGCCCTCATGATCTAGAAGTCATGAGCTGTGGCCGTTGTGTTGTTAAGGAGGTGACGTCTGCGTGCATCCTCTCATGAGCTTCTACACAGCGCCGTGCCTCTCCTTGAACACAGGATCACAACCCTTTTATGGTCCACGCTTGAGGCCCCAACGATCTCCATCTCATTCTCCCTGCCCCTGTGGGCCCTCCTGCACACATGTCTGGAGTATGCTCCTGACACGCCCCTAACGTTGATGATGCACCAACCAGCATCATCTTTTTGAATTGGGATCTTTGTGACGCTCTTCCCCAGGGAAGACTCACTTTCGACTGCGGCAGACAGGGGCAGTCATCACGTCCCAGCCAGAGCTGGGCCCAACTCGAGCCCGAGCCCCAGCGCCTGAGAGCAGAGCCAGTCTGTTTCCGACTCACCGGTACCCCGAGTGTGAAGCCCTCTACAGTGCCAGCTAAACATGGCGGGGGGGGGGGGGGGGCGGGGGGAGGTCTTACTGCGGCCTGAACTCTGGTGTGAGTGTGCCGACAGGCACAGTGGACGGGTCTCTTGAGGGCACGAAGTGTTAAATGCTTGGCTGTGAAACCCTGGTGACCGGCTCCCCAAACATCAGCTGCGGAAGCCCACCAAAGTCCAGTGCTCTCGGGCACAGACGGGCCGCTGTCTGCCGGAGGTGGCTGCATGGCCCCGGAGGTGGCTGCATGGCCCCGTGCTTTGCTTTCCCTGGTTTGTTCTGTGGCCTGCAGACGGCCAGCGGTTCTCCTTGGCTTCTTGGTGTCTCTGCCAACATTCTTTTAATGAGCAAATGCTCTGAGACCAGAAGAGACACCAAGCGGTGGGGGCCTCCCCTGGGCTCTCCTCCTGCTCGGGCCCAGGCACCCCGGTCCTGGCTGCCTCTGGGGCTCTCATGGAAGGGCTCACCCAGACGTTCCTGGTCCTGGTCTGGCACAATCTGACTTTCCGTTCCTCTCTGGACGTCTGCGTCGTGCTCCCTGTCACCAACCCCCAAACATGTGTGGCTCCACAAAGCTTACCGTGCAGACTGCTCACTGCCTTTTGCCAGGGAAGGGGCAGTCTGGGGCCATCTCCGTCTCGGAGGCAGGCCTGGACGCCCCCTTTCTTGGGAAAGCACATGAGGGTCCTGCCGAGGCCCCTGCGACATCTGTGCCCGCCAGTCCTCCCCGCCTGGCCCAGAAGTCTTCCCAGACCCCACCCTCCACGCTCCCACCGATTCCCGCTGTCTCTGTGGGCCCCCCTCCCCAGGTCACATGCATGAAGCAGGCCCTGGAAGAGCAGCTGGCACAGAGCCTGCAGGACCGGGAGGCCCAGAGGGACGCCCTGCAGCGAGCCCTGCAGGAGAAAGAGGCTTTGTCTGAGGGGCAGGCACAACTGCTGGCCAAGCTGGAGGCCCTGGAGAGACGCGGCCAAGTCATGACCACGGAGGCCGCTGATCTCAGGTAGTTCTGGTCTGTGGTCCAAGCACACACCTCATGACCATACCCTCAGGAGCCTGAAGCCTGGCAGGGCAGACCTTCCCGCCACGGCCGGGCTGCCAGTGGGTCTCTGCATGGAGCAGGGCTGTGCCCTGGGCTGGGGGCCCTGAGAAGGGATAAGGTTCGGGCAGGGGGTCGGGGGCGGAGGCTGGGCACGTCTCCTGGATGGCAGGGCTTCCTCCCACGTCCTCACTGGCCTGGAGCTCCACATTCCAGTGGTCACCACCAGGATGACATTTTCCCTCTCATGGGGGCGATAGCCAGGCCACCTGTCCGGGGCCACAGTGGGCACTCTCGTGTGTACCTTGCCAGTGGACATGGCTGCCTACAGAACTGCCACTGAGGGGCAAAACACCTGCATGCTTAAAGTTTAGGGGGCGCTGTACTCCCCCGAGAAAGTGGGACCACCCCCCGCCCGCCGGTTCCGTGGAGGTGCTAAGTCTTTGCTGGGCTGGCATGTGGCTCATATCCCTGCCTGTCTGTGGCCCCATCCCACTGGGTCCCCATGAGCGGCCACAGAGTTTCTGTAGGATCGCCGGAGTCCTGTCTGTGCTTGGCAGAGGCAAGTGTCGGCTGGGGTGTGGGGTCTTAGGCGACGCCCATGCACAGACGGGCGTGTGGGTGCTGCTGAGTGGGTCGTGACCCAGTGCACAGCAGAAGGAAGCACTGCCCCGCCCTGCTCCAACCTCACTGCTGCCACCATGCGCTGCAGCCGCTGCGTCTGTCTGTCTCGTTGAGGGTCCTTCTTTCCGACACTGCTCATGTGTGTGTGTGTGCATGCATGTGTGTGTGCATAGGAGCCCCAGGTGGCTCACTGGGTTAGGCACTGAGCAGCTAACAAGCCACCTCTTCGTGTGGCTTATACATACGGCAGTCTGGTCCCACAAAGATGGCAGCCCTCACTGCATGACACTCATTCTGACATGCAGCAAACCCTTTAGGACAGAGGTTTCCAGACCTGTCCTCGACGGGAGCAGAAAGCCTCACCTTCCTCCCAAGGAGCCGCTCGTGGTTTTGAACTGCTGCCTTTACAGCGAGCAGTCCGACATCTAACCCGGAGGCCAGAATTCCCACTGCTTCTGACAGGTCTGCAGGCTGAGTCCGAGTTTGGGGATCCAGCCAGGCCAGGCTCCTCCTGGCTCTCCTGCTTCTATAACCTGGCCGTTAGCGGTGTCCCCCAGCTCCCCGAGCCCTTTGTCAGACACCACTCAGGAGAAAAGTGTCTGGTGCTGCTGTGGGCTGGGCGTTGGGTCTCATGGTTGGTGGTTCAAACCCACTGGCCGAAGAGGCTGCCTGTCCAGAAGAGAGTTACCGCTCAGAACCCCTCTCTGGGGGGCGCTGTGAGTCAGCAGGTTGTCCTGTGTGGCCTCTTTCACATAGCTCGCTGTGAAAGGGAGCCCTGGCAGTGTGGCGTAGCGTAGTGTAGTGCTTACCTGCTGGACTGCAACCTTCCAGGTTGGCAGTTGAAAACCACCAGCATCTCTTTAGGGGGAAAGACAGGGGCTTCCTCCTCCTGTAAAGAGTGACGTCTCAGAACCCCACAGGGCCGTTCTACCCTGTCCTGCAGGGGCGCGGTGAGTCGGCATCCACTCGATGGCACAGAAGAAAGGCCTGCTGTCTGAACCAGGTCGTGCTCAGGGCTTGGACGTGTGGGTCCTCTGGGCACTCAGCCCTTGCCCAGCCACGCTGCCTGGCTGCTTCCCTTCCTGCGCAGCTCTATTCTGTTCCGGCTGCTGGGAGGGATGGGCCTGATGCGCCAGCCTGCCTCGCTGCAGGGCCCCACCACCCACCTGGGCCAGGCTGTGCTCCTGGCAGGCGCCCGGGGACGGTGATCTTGGTCTGACGCCCCCCTCCCCCACTCCCCACCCCCCGCCCCGCAGGGCCGAGAGAGACTCACTGGAGAGCAGCCTCTGTGAGGCCCAGCAGCTGGTGGTGCAGCTTCGGGCCCAGCGGGAGCAGCTGGCAGGAGAAGCGCGGCAGGCGAACCGCACACGGCAGGCCCTGCAAGGTGCTGCCCCCGGTCGCTTGTGGGCGGGGGCTGCCCCACCAGAGCATCGAAGGCACAGGGAAAAGACCTGTTGCACCCCTGCTACCAGAAGAGCCATGTCTGCCCTAGTCCTTGAGGACGGCCAGGTCCCTGCCAGGTCCACGGCCGGTGCTGGGCCGGGGCTCAGGAGCACAAGCACATGGTCAGCAAGCTGACTGCCAGCCCACTCTGAGTCCCGTGCCAGAGCCCCACCCCCTGCCCAACACCAGCCTGACCCTGCCGCCCCAGCCCGCTCATAGCAGCATGCTGTAAGCCCGATGGGCTCTGACACCTGGTCCTCCCCAGTGGACATGGAGCAGCTGAGGAGCTCGGGGGAGGTCCGGGAGACCCAGCTGCAGTGGGACCTGGAGCAGCTCCGGCAGCAGGTGGCACAGCTGGAGCAGGACTCGCAGCTGGCCCTGGAGAGCGGGGCGCTGGCCCACCGTGAGGACCTGGCGAGGCTCCAGGAGGAGAAGGTTGGCCCACCCAGACCCACCAGCTTGCCCAGGCTCTGCCATGCTCTGCAGATCACAGATCTCGGGCCAGGGCCACGGGCGGAGGGGAGACCCATGGAGGACAGTGAACGACTGCTGCAGAGGGGACCACAGAGGGCCCTGTGCACGCACCCAACACCAGACTCCATGGTTCCTCTCACGGGGCCGGTGTGAAGACGGGTGTGGGCAGGCCCTGGAGCCACTGGCTACAGGCTCCAGGGGGTGGGGAGGGGACGATGCTAGATATGGCGTGGACTTAGCAGTGGTGAGGTTCAAGGAAGGTGTACAAAAGGCTACGGGCTCTGAAACTCAGAGAGGCTCATGTTTCTACATGCAAGACAGGGGAGGGTAGCAGAGTGGACTGGGCAGCTCTGGGGACCACCATCCTCCCCAGCCCCATCCATCCCTCTATCCATCATTCCTCCATCCATGTAGCCATCATCCCCATCCCTCATCCATCTATCTACCCTCCCTCCATCCATCTATCCATCCTTTCTCCATCCATCCATCATCCCTCCATCCATCTATCCACCCTTTATCCATTCATGTATCCATCATCCCATCCCTCATCCATCTATCTACCCTCCCTCCCTCCATCTAGCCATCCTTTCTCCATCCCTGTATCCATCATCCCTCCATCCATATATCCATCATTCCTCCACCCCTGTATCCATCATTCCCATCATCCCCTATCCCTTATCCAACACCCCATCATCCCCCACCCACCCATACAACTGTCCATCTTTCTCCATCCACCCCTCTCATGACTCACCCATACAAGCACTCACATGGACCTCCCCACACCCATGTCCACATCCATCTATACATCTGCCCGCCTGCCCCCCATCTCACAAGTCACATTTCACCACGACCAAGGGCACCTGGCGGTCTCATGCACCCTGACCTGTGCAGACCTGATGGCCTGTCCCTTTGTTGGGCTCAGGAGGCCATGCGTCTGGCGCTGACCCGCGAGAAGGAGGTGGCCCTGTGCCGGCTGAAACAAGAGAAGGAGCTGGTGGCACAGGGCGTGGCCGAGAGGACAGCGCTGAAGGAGGAGATGCAGAACCTGAGGCAGGAGCGGGCCGAGAGCCTCCTGCAGCTGCAGCGGGAGATGCAGCAGGTGATGGCACGGGGAGGGGCGGAGTCCACACCCCCTTGGTGGGACTTCTCTGACCCAGCATCCCCACGGGGAGATGCGGCCTTTCTTAGTCACTGCCACATCAGGGTAGCGCCCCCCCAACATTCGAACAGGCCCTTAGGAGCGACTTTGTGATGACGGGAAATAATAGACAGACAGACAGTGGGGCACAGGGGCTCATTGCGCCTGTGTCAGGACTGAGAGCGTGAGTGGAGGTACTTTCCAGTGGGTCTATAGAACAGGGCATACAGCTCTTTCAAAGGGCATGCATTCACACAGTTGACATAGTACATAGTCAATGGGTGGCATCATAAGCAGGGGACATAATAAGCAGACAAGGAAGTGGGTCATCATCTTGAACTAGTGCTAATTGATCTAGTGCTAATCAAAGGCCCCTGAGCTTTCCCAGGAGAGCAACCTAAGATGGTGCCAGCAAGAGATGTCAGAAGAGCACTTGCTACATTGTATGAGGGAGCTGCTACATTGTATGAGGGAGCTGCTACATTGTATGAGGGAGCTGCTACATTGTATGGG
>PVJH01029802.1:0-25574 GCA_004026705.1 Nesogale talazaci | reverse complement strand
GGATGACCTGCTGATCATCGAGGAGAAGATCGATCTCGAGGTCCGCTCCCTGGAAACGTGCATGTACGATCACAAGACCTTCTCCGAGATCCTGAACCGAGTCCAGAAAGCCGTGGACGACCTGAACCTGCACTCCTACTCCAACCTGCCCATCTGGGTCAGCAAGCTGGACCTAGAGGTAGGCGGGGCTGGGCCTCCCCTGCCCACCCAAGTCAGCGGGCATAGTCCCCGCCAGAGCCGGGAGCCAACACCAGTTCTGGGGCTGCAAGGGAGAGAAAGGAGTCCCCATCCCTCATAGGGTGTGTGTGTGGGGGGGGGGGGAATTGGCACGTGTCCGTGCCCTCTCTACTTCTCCCTCCCCCTCCCCCAGACGGAGCCCTGTGTCCGTGTAGAGGACCCAGCTAGGTCAGGGGCCATCGGGTGCCAGCTCTGGCACTGGGACCTATGCACAACAGAAGGGAAAGCCGCCTGCCGTGCAGCCTGGGGCCAGCCCCACCCTTGAGTTAATGGGCACATGGGTCGGGGTGCACCATGCAGTAGAACCCTGGCGCAAAGGGGGGCACACCCCACTCTCCTGAGCCCCCATTGCCCTCACGGCCTCCCCAGAGCAGCAGGTGGTCCCCAGGTGACCTGTTGAGGGCATGTGCTCCCTCTGCCCTCTGACAAAGGCAACTGCCTATGGCTGGAAGACTGCTTTCTTCTGCGGCTCCGTCTTGAGGTTTGCCTAAGGGCTGGCCACGAGTACCTGCCTGGGCTCTGAGTTTTCTGCTGTGCATGGCCAGTGAGCCATGTGTGGGTCACTTCTCAGCCACGAGGACGGTGGCCCAGCCGCCAAGAGGCAGCCAGTAGCCTACTGTACCCCAGAGAGAGCGGTGCGGGCTATTGGTGGGCAGGGGTGGGATGGGGTGGGGTGGAGTGGGGGCATCCGCTGGCTGCTCTGCATGCACACTATGGAGTAAACTCCTGTCTCTGTAGATTGAGAGGATCCTGGGTGTCCGCCTGCAAGCTGGCCTCAGAGCCTGGACCCAGGTCCTCCTCGGACAAGCGGAAGACAAGGCAGAAGTTGACATGGATACAGATGCCCCTCAAGTCAGCCACAAACCCGGCGGGGAGCCGAAGATCAAGGTGAGTGCGTGCTGTGGCCGCGAGGCTCTCCAGTGTGAGAGTGTGCTTGTGAGTGCACCAGTGAGTGCGTGTGTGAGCTGCACAGGCTCTCCACGGTCAGCTGGCGCCTCCCTTTGCACCTGTTGGGGCTTCAGACCACAGCCCGAGGGGAGCCACCTAGGACCGACCCCAGCCACTCCTTTCCTTCCCAGAACGTGGTCCACGAGCTGAGAATCACCAACCAGGTGATCTACCTGAACCCGCCCATCGAGGAGTGCAGGTACAAGCTCTACCAGGAGATGTTCGCCTGGAAGATGATCATCCTGTCGCTCCCCAGGATCCAGAGTCAGCGCTACCAGGTGAGCCTGCCTGGGGCTCCGGGCGTCACCGGGCCGTGGGACAGACCCCAAGGGTTTACACTCTCCGGGGCCCTGCCGGGGTGGGGGAGGGGGGCGCTAGCATGGTGGGAAAGTCTGGGAGCGCAGGGAAGGACAGGAGCGGGAGCACGAACCCATGTGGCTCTGGCTGCTCAGGTTGGCGTCCACTACGAGCTGACTGAGGAGGAGAAATTCTACCGGAACGCCCTGACGCGGATGCCCGACGGCCCGGCCGCCCTGGAGGAGTCCTACTCGGCGGTGATGGGAATCGTGACCGAGGTCGGCCAGTACGTCAAGGTGAGAGGCCGCAGGTCCTGCTCAGGGGCGGCAGGCTCCGCTCATGTGAGAGCTGACCAGCGGGCCACGGGAGGCCACGCACCAGATCAGTGGCCTCGGCTGGTTGCAGCACAGGGGACCAGGCTTGTGGGGGCCAGCTAATGGGGAGACCAGCCAGACGGAGGCCACGTTTGTGTTTGGTCATTGATAAAGGGGGGATGGGATAAGGTGGTAATCATCTATGCAGGGGGGAAGGGAACGTAAAGCAGTTCATGGGGAAATTCCATTTCTTTCATTCCATCTTTCACCAACCTTTCAAAGCCCCCTCGTCAGCTCCAAATCAGTGCTTGGTGCTCTTTCCCCCGTTGTGTTAAATACATTTCTTGTTTCCAGCAAGCGTAACTGAGCATTGACTTGTATGTTCTTAAGTTATGGGGAAACACTGCCCTTGGGGAGAAAGACGGGGCCCTGTGCTTCTGCAAGGTGCCCAGCCCAGCACACCAGGAGCCGCGCTGCCCACCCTGCAGGCTTGCTGTCAGCGGGAATAGACTTGCCACCACAGCTGGGGCGTGGGATTGGATCAGCTTCAGGCGGGCGTTAACTAGCGCTCACCCGTTCACGCATCAGCACTCAACTCTGGGAAGGGTCAGCGCTGTTTCCGAGAATGTGCTGCCAGGGTATTCAAAGTACGATCGTGAAAGGGAGTCCTCGCCGCTCCGTGGCCGCCATGTGCTGGCAGCTGACCCAAAGGCTGGAGATTCAAACCCAGCAGCTGTCCCACATGCGTCTGCAAAGAGGACAGAGCCGAGAGGCAGCCCTCCTTTGCCTGACGGGGTCACTGAGTCAGAATCGATCCAATAGCCCTGGGTGGAAACAAAAGAGCAGGAGCCTTTCCCTTGGCCCCCCAAGCACGACACCAAACTTAACCCTCCCCCTCCCCCCCGCAGGTCTGGCTGCAGTACCAGTGCCTGTGGGACATGCAAGCCGAGAACATCTACAACCGCCTCGGGGAGGATCTGAGCAAGTGGCAGGCCCTCCTGGTCCAGATACGGAAGGCCAGAGGGACCTTCGACAATGCGGAAACCAAGAAAGAGTTTGGGCCAGTGGTCATAGATTACGGCAAGGTGAGCCGGCCAGCGAGCCCAGGGCAGAGAAGCCAGACCGCGCCCCACCCCCAGCCCCGAGGCGCTGACGCCCTCCCTGTCTCGTGTGCCTGCCCCCTGCAGGTACAATCTAAGGTGAACCTGAAGTACGACTCCTGGCACAAGGAGGTTCTCAGCAAGTTTGGGCAGATGCTGGGCTCCAACATGACCGACTTCCACGCCCAGATCTCCAAGGTGAGGAGGGGGCCGCGGCCGGCAGCCCGGTGGCGCGGCGGGCGGTCCCAACCTGCCTGCTCACTGCCACGCACCCACGCCTCACCCGCAGTCTCGCCAAGAGCTGGAGCAGCACTCGGTGGACACGGCCAGCACCTCCGACGCGGTCACCTTCATCACCTACGTGCAGTCTCTGAAGCGGAAAATCAAGCAGTTCGAGAAGCAGGTGGAGGTGAGTGCTGTGGAAGTTCATGTGCCCCCCACGGCCCTCCCCCCCTTGGTGTGTCTTCTGGAACGTGTTGCCGGGCACCTGCAGGGGGGTTGGGGTCACGGCGAGGCGGAGGGGCACTGGCTCCCTCCCATCTCTGCGTCTCTCCATTGTCACGCGCAGATCCCTCTTGTCTACCTGGGGCTGGGGGTGGGGAGCACGCTTCCAGCACACACCCTCTGCTCGCGGCCACGTGGGTACACCCTGCCGGTCACGGGCCCTCATGGGGTTTCTGCCCTTGGACGCCAGGGTCCCCGGGCAGAAGCTTCAGGAGAAGAAGGGATGTCTGGCGGGCCCTTCCCTGTGTTCTGCCCCATGGAAAGCGGGTGGTGGGTCCGCTTACCATTAGAGCGCGGTCGACCCTCTTGTGCTGCCCGCTCCCAGCTCTACCGCAACGGCCAGCGCCTGCTGGAGAAGCAGCGCTTCCAGTTCCCGCCCTCCTGGCTCTACATTGACAACATCGAGGGCGAGTGGGGGGCCTTCAACGACATCATGCGGCGGAAGGACTCGGCCATCCAGCAGCAGGTGGCAAACCTGCAGATGAAGATCGTCCAGGAGGACCGGGCGGTGGAGAGCCGCACCATCGACCTGCTGGGTGACTGGGAGAAGACCAAGCCTGTCACGGTGAGCCGCCCGCCTCTGCCCCCGATCGCCCGTGCGACGTCACGGTGCCCGAGGGCGCCCCTACCTCCCCACCCCACCCCGCCATGGACGGCCTGCTGGGCGAGGCCCGCGGTCAACTTGGAAATACGCAAGCGAACACCCTTACCCACTTCTCACTCAGACCACCAGCCACGACCACATGAGTCGGGAAGCGGATTTAGAGGTCAAAGGGCTTTAGTTCTTCAGTGACCGAGTCCCGGTGGCAGAGGGGCTGAGGGGCTGCCTGCTCACCGGGAGGTTTGAGGTCGGGACGTGTGAAGCCTCTGACTTGGTCCCTCAGCACTTCTCCCGTCACCCCCCTTCGTTCTGAAGGAATGACGTTGGCATCGTGTGCTCTCTAGATCAGCCGTTCTCAGCCTGTGGGTCGGGACCCCTTTGGGGGTCAGACAATTCATAACAGCGGGAAAATGACAGTGATGAAATAGCCACAAAGTTAACTTTATGATTGGGGGTCACCACCACGTGAGGAGCTGTCTGGAAGAGTCATGTGCATTGGGAAGGTTGGGAACCACTGACTGCTCTAGGCAGCCTTGACATCTTCATGATGTGACGGTTCTTCCTATCCAGGAGCACGGTGTGTTGGTCCTCGTGTGAAGGTCTGCTTTGGCTTCTTGTGGTTGTGTTCTGTAGTTTTGTATGTGCAGGTCTTTTGTTTGTCTGGTCTTTCCCTAAGTATTTCTTTTGAAGCCTGACTGCGAGTGAAGATTGGTGGTTCAGATCCACCTGCTGCTCCCCCCGAGAGAGATCACAGGGCAGCTGTACTCTGTCCCACAAGGTTGCCGGGATTGACACGTGGCGATGGGTGTGGATTCTTCAATCGTGCACGTGCGCGGGCCTGCGGGGCAGTTAGAATTCGGTCCCTGGTAGACACAGTCCAAGCCTCACCCTCTGCAGCCCCCTCTGTCCTCCCCTGCCCCCCTGGACCTGTCACACGGCTGTGCGCAAGCTCTGCTGCCTCCTTCCCAGCACTGGCCCCAGGGTTTGCTGAGTCCCAGCATGGGGACACAGCAGTGGACGAGACAAACAGACGCCCCGTGTCGGGGCCAGACTGACGGCGAGGTGTGTGCAGGACACGTGGAGTGCCACAGTGAGGCCAGCCCTGGGCAGGCCGAGGGCTGAGGGCGTTAGCTCTGGGCAGGTGACCCTGCAGGCCTGTGGGGGAAGAGCTGGCTGGTCATGCGATGATTGGGTGCAGGTTCAGGTGGGGACATGGCCAGTGGGTGCCACCCGGCCTCATCCAGGACACAGAGTGGCGCGTCTGGGAGGAACGGGCGTGGGATTGGAACTGTGGGTTTCCACAACTCACGCAGAGGGTGGGGCAGTCTCCCCCAGCACCTTCCCCATGCTCCTGGACAGCGGAGCCCGCTGGGCTCTCCGCAGAGCTCGCTGGTCCATGTTGGGAGGACGGGGTGGAGTGGCCACTGAGGCCCGCTCTAGCAGGGACTTAGTGGGGCCGCGCGTCACCGTTAGCCTGTCCGTGGTGGTTTTGAAGAAAGCTGAGTTTTCATTGTCTCTCGAAAGTTACTGAGCTCAAAGGATGTCAGTAAATCATGACCCACGTGGAAACAGACTCCTCAGAAGAACGGGACTTAGTTCTTTTCTCTGGTGACCCACTAGGGGACGTGCATGCCTCAGGATCAGGGGGGTGGGTAAGGGGAGGGAGTGAGAGGGGCGTGTGTGTGTCACACACTGGGAAAAAAACCGTGACCTCTTTGCTGGCATGAGTGGTCGGGGGCCCCATTTCCCGCTGATGTGTAAGCGGGGTGTTTCCCACTGACCTAAGTGTGGTCAGGGACCCGTTTTCCGCTGACGTGAGCAGTCAGGGCCCCCACATGTGGGCCCGGCTCCAACCCTGTGCCGTCATCTGGCTTTCAGGGCAACCTGCGGCCCGAGGAGGCACTACAGGCGCTGACCATCTACGAGGGGAAGTTCGGCCGGCTGAAGGACGACCGCGAGAAGTGCGCCAAGGCCAAGGAGGCGCTGGAGCTGACGGACACGGGGCTGCTGAGCGGCAGTGAGGAGCGCGTGCAGGTGGGCGTGCGGGGCCGGCGGGGGCGGCTCTCCCAGAACCCGGGCGGATGTCTGACTGCCAGGATGTCTGCCTGCAGGTGGCCCTGGAGGAGCTGCAGGACCTCAAAGGCGTCTGGTCAGAGCTCTCCAAGGTCTGGGAGCAGATCGACCAGATGAAGGAGCAGCCCTGGGTGTCTGTGCAGCCCCGGAAGGTGCGTCCTGGGCAGACCCCTGCCTGTCCTGTGTTCCCTGCGGGCTGCTCAGCAGCTCCAACCATTGCCTGGGAGCTGCCCTCCAGTTGTGAGCGCTCAGCGCATCACTGTGAGTCCCTCTGGGACGGCCCCCCCTCCCCCCCAGCAGTAACACCCGCGTGTCCTCGGGCAGCTCCGGCAGAGCCTGGACGGCCTCCTGAACCAGCTGAAGAACTTCCCCGCGCGGCTGCGCCAGTACGCATCCTACGAGTTTGTGCAGAGGCTCCTGAAAGGCTACATGAAGGTGGGCGGGCGTGTGCGTGTGCGTGTGTGTCCACGCCCCAGGGAACAACCTAGCGGGTGGTTGACTGCGTGTCCGTCCCTCCAGATCAACATGCTGGTGATCGAGCTGAAGTCGGAGGCGCTCAAAGACCGCCACTGGAAGCAGCTGATGAAGAGGCTGCACGTGAACTGGGTGGTGTCCGAGCTCACGCTGGGCCAGATCTGGGACGTGGACCTGCAGAAGAACGAGGCCATCGTCAAGGACGTGCTCCTGGTGGCCCAGGGGGAGATGGCGCTCGAGGAGTTTCTCAAGCAGGTACTCACGTGCTCGGGCAGGGCGGTGGCTGCGGGGCCCTGTGTCCACCGAGGACGTGGGAGGAAGGGAGGCGGACAGACGGACAAGGCAGCTTGGCTCAGGGTCGGCTGTGAAGCAGTGGGCACCCTGCTCTCCTGTCCGCTTTCAAGAATCTGTCTGGCGAGAGTCACCAGAGTCGTCTGCAGTCCCCCAGTGCCTGTCCACCCACTTTCTCGTCTCCTGCTGGAGGCTCCCGAGAGGCCCCACTGGGCCTCCTCTCTCAGTCTTATTCCAGGGCTGCTCCCGTCTGGCTTCGTCGAGACTGGTTGAAGTCGGTGTTGTCGGAAGTTTGTACCTAGGCAGGGCCAGGGCTGGAAAAGCTGCTCCACAGCAGACCTCCGGCTCAGCGCTGCGCCGTGCACATCTCCCATGCCCCTGATCCCTGCTCCCTCTGCCCCTGCTCAGATCCGAGAGGTGTGGAACACCTATGAGCTGGACCTGGTCAACTACCAGAACAAGTGTCGCCTGATCCGAGGCTGGGATGACCTCTTCAACAAGGTCAAAGAGCACATCAACAGCGTCTCCGCCATGAAGCTCTCACCCTACTACAAGGTAGCCCGCCAGGGCACCCTGCCTGCCCCTGGGGCCTGTCGGCCGGCCAGTGGGGACTGGACGCCTGCTGACGCGGGCCTCCCGCTCTCCTGTCTGTGCCTAGGTGTTTGAGGAGGACGCCCTCAGCTGGGAAGACAAGCTGAACCGGATCATGGCCCTCTTCGATGTGTGGATCGACGTGCAGAGGCGATGGGTGTACCTGGAGGGCATTTTCACAGGCAGCGCGGACATCAAGAACCTGCTGCCTGTGGAGACGCAGAGGTTCCAGAGGTAGAGGCCCACCCTGCTGTGATCCCTGCTGTGGGCGGGAGCCGGGCCAGGCTGTTCTGGGCCTGACGGGCATTCTGGTTGGATTCGCAGCATCAGCACCGAGTTCCTGGCTCTGATGAAAAAGGTCTCCAAGTCTCCCCTCGTTATGGACGTTCTGAATATCCAGGGAGTCCAGCGGTCTCTGGAAAGGTTGGCAGACCTGCTGGGGAAGATCCAGAAGGCTCTGGGCGAGTACCTGGAGCGGGAGCGGTCCTCTTTCCCCAGGTACGAGGTGGGGCCTGACAGGCACTGAGGTGCCAGTGCTTCCCACTTCACTCCCTCGCCCCACCCCACCCTCTGGGCCCAGAAATGTTTGTTTCCATGTCCCGGCTTCTGTGAGCCGTGGGGTGACCCCTTTCATGCACAGAGGCCTCGTGGGACCCTCAGGACCGTCTTTAGATGTCATTGAAGCTCTCCTCCCCGCCAGGCAGCTGGCATCACTGACCCATTTGGTAGTGCCCTGCCTGCTTTCCACACAGTCTCTCCTGCTGGGTGGATGGTGGCTTAGCACAAAAGAACCCACAGAGTGAGATGGACACCCCCCGGCCCTCATGCGCCCTGGGGCTTCAGTAACCATGTCTTCTCCCGAGACCCCAAGACTAGGGTGGAATTCAGGTGTCAGGGAATTCTAGCTGGGGATGGCCAGCCACGTCCTCCTGCTCTGTGCATGACAGCCTGTTTGGCCTGACAGCTTAACCCCTTCTTCAACTCCAGGTTCTATTTCGTGGGTGATGAGGATTTGCTTGAGATCATCGGCAATAGCAAGAACGTGGCGAAGCTCCAGAAGCACTTCAAGAAGATGTTCGCCGGCGTCTCCAGCATCATCCTGAACGAGGACAACTCGGTCGTCTTGGGCATCTCGTCCCGGGAAGGAGAGGAGGTCGGTGTGGTGTCGCCGCGACCTGGGAGACAAAGGCAACCCCGGTCCCCGCGCCCATTCCGACTCCCAGTCACCGGGGGTCCAGCAGAGAGCAGCCCCATGCTGCCAGCCTTTCCAGGCAGACACGCCCTCCTTGCTCTCCCACTGAGCGGCTGGCGGGTTTGAACCACCGTCCTGTGGTTAGCAGTCCAGAGCTCGGCCCCCAGGGCTCCCTGAGGCTTAGGAAACAGCTCTCAGATGTGCGCGCATCTCACTGTGTGAACTCTGCTCCTGCCAGGTCATGTTTAAGACGCCCGTGTCCATCACGGAGCACCCCAAGATCAACGAGTGGCTCACGCTGGTGGAGAAGGAGATGAGGGTCACCCTGGCCAAGCTGCTGGCGGAGTCCGTCACGGAAGTAGAGATTTTTGGCAAAGCGACATCAATCGACCCCGGCACCTACATCACATGGATCGACAAGTACCAGGTTTGGTGTGGCCGGGTGGGCAGGTGGGCACAGCGGACCCTGGGCTCTGGGGACCCATGTCACCCGCTGGTCCTTCCCCCAGGCCCAGCTCGTCGTGCTCTCAGCCCAGATCGCCTGGTCGGAGAACGTGGAGGCCGCCCTGAGCGGCGGAGGCGGAGGCGGCGACGCCGTGCCCCTGCAGTCGGTGCTGAGCAACGTGGAGGTGACGCTCAACGTGCTGGCCGACTCCGTGCTGATGGAGCAGCCCCCACTGCGCAGGAGGAAGCTGGAGCACCTGGTGAGCAGTCGGGACCCAGAGAGCTTGCGCCACGGTGTTGGTGGTGCAGGTGACTCGGGAGAGGCAGGACCCACTGGTGTAGCCGATGCTGGGAAACCAGCGCCTCGACCGCAGCCTGTCTGCTCCCCCTCGATCCCCTCGGGAGCACCAGGGCAGCTGGGAGGGCTGTGGGGCCGGCGTGTCTCCTCCCGCCATGCTCAGCAGCCCCGGGCCCCGGGCCGTGAGCACAGTCCCCGTCGGCTTGCAGGGTCGGCCGGTGGTCCCAGTGAAGCTGTGCAGCTGCTCCGCTCACACTGCTGCGGACTCCTACAGGGACGTTGTGCTTCGGGAAAGCCCTATAAAAGCCCCCCTGGAGTCTCAGACAGCCTCGGCCTATCCCTGCCGATGCAGCCGTCTTGTCGGGCCACGAGGAGCGCCCCTGTGGGCTTCCGAGACCCTGATTCTAGAGTCGCAGACAGCCTCGTCTTCCTCCCGTAGAGCACCGGTGGTTTCAAACTGCTGACCTCGTGGTTAGCAGCCTAATGAACCCAGCTTTGTGTTGGTTTGCTTTTTGATGATGGAAATACATGTACTCACCCAAACAGCCGCCGGCACACCAGCTTCCACGGGTGCAGCTTAGGGACACTGCTCCGAGTTTTCACGGGGGCTGCTGCTGCCCTTAGCATAGACTCAGTGATACCCACCCTCCCACCCCTGGTTTCCACAGATGAGCTGTGTTGCACTCAGCATGTTTCCAATGTCCGTCCAGAAGTCCGCTTCTTCTTAGGGCTGAGTAGCCTTCTGCTGCCCTTAACACCACATCCGTTGATGGCCCCCTGGGGAAGGTGCATCTGGCATCGCTGGTGTGCAGCCCAGCCTTGACTTTGGGCACAGGCCTAGGCAGTTTGTTCGTTTCTCTGGTTGTTGCCATTCTTGGGATGGGGGGGTGAGGGGATAGTGGCTCACCATGCTCTCTTGGGATCTGCTTTTAACGCCTCCTCCGTCTCTCTCCAGATCACAGAGCTGGTCCACCAGAGAGACGTCACCAGGTCCTTGATCAAAAGCAGGATCGACAACGCCAAGTCCTTTGAGTGGCTCAGCCAGATGCGCTTCTACTTTGACCCCAAGCAGACAGACGTTCTCCAGCAGCTTTCCATCCAGATGGCCAATGCCAAGTTCAACTACGGCTTTGAGTACCTGGGCGTTCAGGACAAGCTGGTGCAGACCCCCCTCACAGACCGCTGCTACTTGACCATGACCCAGGCCTTGGAGGCCAGGCTGGGGGGGTCGCCCTTCGGTAAGTGACTCCACGAGCCCAGTCCAAGAGAGAGGGGACACACCAAGCATACCGTTGAGGGACTTGGCCTATGTTGGGGGGTCAGGAAACACGCCCACCACAGGCCGAGTCTCCAAGCAACATAGCTAGGTACTGTGACACCTTCCAGGTGGTTACGCTCATTTGTGTTGTTCTGAAATTGAAACAAAAACTGGCTAGACAGCTGCATCAGAGCTACAGACGTGCTCGCAGAGAGGCCGAGGGCCGCATGTGCTCAGCGGTGTCTCCTTAAAACACAGGGCCTGCCGGGACTGGGAAAACGGAGTCTGTCAAGGCGCTTGGCCATCAGCTCGGACGGTTTGTGCTGGTTTTCAACTGTGACGAGACCTTCGATTTCCAGGTAAGCCACCTTCTGGGCGCCATCCCAGGTGCTGGGGACAGCGGGGGCGGGGGGAGCATCTTGTGCTTGCCCGTTGTCCAGGGAGGCTCGTCCATCCCTGGGAGGCCTTCCAGACTCTGAGCCCCAAGCCCCCCTGCTCTGGCTTCAAGTCCATGTACAAGGCCACTTGTGTGACCAGTGGCTTTCCCCGAGATGGTTTATTTATCTGGTTTTTGGTTCTTTCAGTGGGGCGATTTCTTGTTAGGCTCTGAAGAACCATCTAGGACCCATGCCAGGGGAGAGCACTCCAATATGGAAGAGGGAATGTAGCCCACAAACAGGAAGTCTGGATGTACAATCAGAATAAAGCCCATGGTACAGGGCAAGTCCCGCCTCTCCCAGTGCCACCCCCGGAGCTGGAGTCCCTCTCGATGGCCTTTTATTCGCCAAGGAGGGAAAACATGGCCAGACCTCATCTGTGTGGTGCTGGTGGCTGTCACTACCAAGAACTGCCCCCTCTGTGGGCACCAGGGATGCAAGCTCCTGAGGTTCAGGGCAGGGGCGTGGCCCTGGAGACGACGAGACTTGCTTGAGGCTCGGCAGCACTCAGAGGCCAACTGTGAGCCTGCGAGCCCTGGGTCTAGGCCAAGCCGACTTACAGTCATTCCTCCCCCCCACAGGCGATGGGCCGCATCTTCGTGGGGCTCTGCCAGGTGGGCGCCTGGGGCTGCTTCGACGAGTTCAACCGGCTGGAGGAGCGCATGCTCTCGGCCGTGTCCCAGCAGGTGCAGTGCATCCAGGAGGCGCTGCGCGAGCACTCCAACCCCAACTACGACAAGAGTAAGCCTCCCTGTCTACGGAGTGAGCGAGGCCGGGCTTCCAGGGCAGGGGGCAGGGTCACGCATGCATGCTGCAGCTTGGAGCCCGGGCCTCAGGCAAACATAGCCCCCTCCGTGCTCCCTGAAATGTCATCGCTTCTTCAGAGAGACACAGCCTGTGCTCCCTCCCTCCCTCCCTCCGCCTTGGCCAGAAAGCAAGTTTTTCCCAGGCTGGTGGGACTGCCTTTGTCCCCGAGGCACCAGCCTCTCTCGCTGGTCAGGTCTCTGCAGCTCCCTGACCAGTCCCTGTGTTGGAGGGCGGGGGCTCCCACATCTGCTGGTGCAAATCGAGGGTACTCTGCAGGCTGGTGGGGGGGGGGGAGCCAGAGGGAGGCTGCCTGACGGGTGCTGGGTGCGGCTGAGAACTCCGCTGGCACATGGCGAGTCTCACGGGCTCGGGGGAACCTGCAGCCTCTGCTCCCATCACCTGTGAGCTGCTGAACAAGCAAGTCAAGGTGAGCCCAGACATGGCCGTCTTCATCACCATGAACCCCGGCTACGCGGGCCGCTCCAACCTGCCCGACAACCTGAAGAAGCTCTTCCGGAGCCTGGCCATGACCAAGCCCGACCGGCAGCTGATCGCCCAGGTCATGCTCTACTCCCAGGGCTTCCGCACCGCCGAGGTGCTGGCCAACAAGATCGTCCCCTTCTTCAAGTGAGCGGCCCCCCCTGCCCCCCCCCCCACTCGCCGTGCCCAGCCCGTGCCCTGGGGGAGACAGCCGCCCTGTTTCCGCAGGCTCTGCGACGAGCAGCTCTCCTCCCAGAGCCACTACGACTTCGGCCTCCGGGCCCTGAAGAGCGTGCTGGTGAGCGCCGGCAACGTGAAGCGGGAGCGGATCCAGAAGATCAAGAGGGAGAAGGAGGACCGGGGCGAAGTCGTCGACGAAGGGGAGATTGCTGAGAACCTGCCCGAGCAGGAGGTGCGGCCCCGGGGCGTGTGGGGTGCCCTGCGCCGGGGGGGGGCCCGGCCGTGACTGGGGCAGCGCCTTGTTCGCGGCCCCTGACCTCGTCCGCCCGCTCTGTCGGCGCACAGATCCTGATCCAGAGCGTCTGCGAGACCATGGTGCCCAAGCTGGTGGCCGAGGACATCCCCCTGCTCTTCAGCCTCCTGTCGGACGTGTTCCCCGGGGTGCAGTACCACCGCGGGGAGATGACCGCTCTGCGGGAAGAGCTCAAGAAGGTGTGCCAGGAGATGTACCTGACCTACGGGGACGGCGAGGAGGTCGGCGGAATGTGGGTGGAAAAGGTAACTGCACTCGCTCGCTCGGTCGTGGCTGCTCCCGCAGACCCCCGGCCTCTGGGGCCAGCAGGAAGCGCCCAGCACACGGAGCTCACCAGGCCAAGATCTGCACTGGGCTTCATCCAGCAGCGACCCCTGGGGGCCCAGCACACACAGCTTATGGTGTCCACTAGGGGCCTTCGGGTCACTTCCGACCCACCAGGGCCCAGCATGCAGCAGAGCAGAACCCAGTCTGCCCAGCTCCCGACTGCCCCGCTCTCTGATCCCATCGCTGGAGCCACTGTCAGACCCTCTCCGTGAGGGCCCTCCCTTCGATTGCTGGTCTGCTCCCCGAGCGCCACGTCCTAAGAATACGTCTGACGTGTGTGAGACACAGTCACACCGCACTGGCTTCTGAGGAGCATTCTGGATATGCAAACTTCTCTCAAGACAGATTTGTTGGCTTTCCTGGTAGTCAGTGGTGTCTTCAGTAGTTTTCACCATCCTTCCTCATTCAAAGGCATCAGTAATTCTTGGTCCCCTAAAGCCAGGGTTCTCAAAATGTGAAGCGGCCGACTGAGGGCGTGGAGGGTGGTGGACATGCGTTTGGGTCTGAGCGCTGTGGTGGGGGGGTGGCTGGCCAGTACCAGAGGGCAGCAGCATATGGGCTCCCCAGCCCGCATGTGTGCTTCAGCCAACGAGAGACCACTGGGGGAAGCCCAGGACTGGTAGCTTTGCAGTTTTACCTTAACCGGGGTTTGCTGTGTCTCTACTTGTGGCAGCCTGGCTGGCATCGTCTGTGTGCTGGTCCTGGCCTCCCTGACCTAAACCGCTGCCCAGCACGTGGCTCAAAGCCGTCCCAGCATCCCTGAGTCCCTGTGCACGCGGCTGAGGCCCGGTCGTCGCCCGCAGGTCCTGCAGCTCTACCAGATCACCCAGATCAACCACGGCCTCATGATGGTGGGGCCCTCGGGCAGCGGGAAGAGCATGGCCTGGCGCGTGCTGCTAAAGGCCTTGGAGCGGCTGGAGGGCGTGGAGGGCGTGGCGCACATCATCGACCCCAAGGCCATCAGCAAAGACCACCTCTACGGCACCCTAGACCCCAACACCAGGGAGTGGACCGATGGGCTCTTCACGCACGTCCTGAGAAAGTAAGTGTGGGGGGATCAGGAGGGGGGCCCCAGGCGAGCACAGGGGGCGGGGCACCCGGGGCCCGGCCTGCAGCCGACCCACCTCCCCTCCTGACCAGGATCATTGACAACGTGCGGGGTGAGCTGCAGAAGCGCCAGTGGATCGTCTTTGACGGCGACGTGGACCCCGAGTGGGTGGAGAACCTCAACTCGGTGCTGGACGACAACAAGCTCCTGACCCTGCCCAACGGGGAGCGCCTCAGCCTGCCCCCCAACGTAGGTGCCCGCCATGCGGGGCCCCTTCCCCTTCCCCTGGCCGGCCGGGCCTGCCCCACGCCACAGCCGACGCCCGCTGTGCCCGCAGGTGCGCATCATGTTCGAGGTGCAGGACCTGAAGTACGCCACGCTGGCCACGGTCTCGCGCTGCGGCATGGTCTGGTTCAGCGAGGACGTGCTCAGCACCGACATGATCTTCAACAACTTCCTGGCCCGCCTGCGCAGCATCCCGCTGGACGAGGGGGAGGACGAGGCCCAGCGGCTGCGCAAGGGCAAGGAGGACGAAGGGGACGAGGCAGCCTCCCCGATGCTGCAGGTGCGCCCCGGGGCTGGGCGCCCCCACAGTCTCCTCCCGGGCCAGCACGCAGCCCTCGGCTCACCACTGCCCCCGCTCCCGCCCCTGCAGATCCAGAGGGACGCAGCCACCATCATGCAGCCGTACTTCACGTCCAGCGGGCTGGTCATCAAGGCCCTGGAGCACGCCTTCAAGCTGGAGCACATCATGGACCTGACGCGGCTGCGCTGCCTGGGCTCGCTCTTCTCCATGCTGCACCAGGCCTGCCGCAACGTGGCGCAGTACAACGCCAACCACCCCGACTTCCCCATGCAGATTGAGCAGCTGGAGCGCTACATCCAGGTCAGGCGGCAGGGGGCTTCCGCGGGGGCCCCTCCCTCTGCAGGGCCGGCCGCGCCCCACGCGTGATCACGTGTGGCGTCTCGGGGGGCTTTGTGTGAACGGAGCCGTGGCTGCTCTCTCGGCAGCGCTACCTGGTCTACGCCATCCTCTGGTCCCTGTCCGGAGACAGCCGGCTGAAAATGAGGGCGGAGCTTGGCGAATACATCCGCCGGATCACCACTGTGCCCCTGCCCACCGCGCCCAACGTGCCCATCATCGACTACGAGGTGAGCGGGCGCGGGCGGGGCCGTAGGGTGTCTGGCTGGGATCGCGCGGCTGTGGCCAGGGAGGCGTGTGGGCGGCAGTGACCTGGCCTCCCCCCCACACCAGGTGTCCATCAGCGGCGAGTGGGCGCCCTGGCAGTCCAAGGTGCCCCAGATCGAGGTGGAGACGCACAAGGTGGCCGCGCCCGACGTGGTCGTGCCCACCCTGGACACCGTGCGCCACGAGGCCCTCCTCTACACCTGGCTGGCCGAGCACAAGCCCCTGGTCCTGTGCGGGCCCCCCGGATCCGGCAAGACCATGACGCTCTTCAGCGCCCTCAGGGCCCTGCCAGACATGGAGGTGAGGGGTCGGGGGTGTGGGGGGGGTGGGACAGGGCGGGGGGAGGAGATGAGCCCTAACGGCAGTTCCTCTCCTCTCTTGCGCCACCGCGCAGGTCGTGGGTCTCAACTTCTCCAGCGCCACCACCCCTGAGCTGCTGCTGAAGACCTTCGACCACTACTGCGAGTACAGGCGCACGCCCAGCGGGGTGGTGCTGGCCCCCGTGCAGCTCGGCAAGTGGCTAGTGCTGTTCTGTGACGAGATCAACCTCCCAGACATGGACAAGTACGGCACGCAGAGGGTCATATCCTTCATCCGACAGGTGCGTGACCCCTTCCCTTCCCTCCCCTCCCCCTCCCCACCCCGCGCCTCCCACCCCTCCGTGCGTCGGCCTCACGCCCCGCCGCTTCCAGATGGTGGAGCACGGGGGCTTCTACCGCACCTCCGACCAGACGTGGGTCAAGCTGGAACGGATCCAGTTCGTGGGGGCCTGCAACCCACCCACCGACCCAGGAAGAAAGCCGCTGTCCCACAGGTAATACAGGCCCCTCCCCCCGGACACCCCCACCCACCAGTCCTGCCTGGACCTTGGTTCTTGGTGAAAGAGGAGGCATTGCGCTACGGGCCTGGGGGTCTCCGCCCGCCCACGCCAGGCTGCCCTGCGGTGTCACGGCAGGCCAGGCCCCCGCGAGCGGGCCGGCAGGGAGCCTCACAGGCTGTGTGTGCCCGCAGGTTCCTCCGCCACGTGCCCGTGGTGTACGTGGACTACCCGGGGCCCGCCTCGCTCACCCAGATCTACGGCACTTTCAACCGCGCCATGCTGCGGCTCATCCCCTCGCTGCGCACCTATGCGGAGCCCCTCACCGCCGCCATGGTGGAGTTCTACACCATGTCACAGGTAGGGGCCTGGGGACACTGCGGGCCGTCGGCGGGGCCTTCTGGGGCCTCTGCCCCCCTCTGTTTAACTCACCACCATCCCTGCCCATCGGAGAGGCAGCATGGTCTAGGGGAAGCAGCCTGCGGGGCCAGGCCCCTCTCCATGGGCGTGCCTGGTGCTGCCCGCTGCACAGGAGCCTGGCTCTCGGTGCAGTGTCCTCTGTGGTGCAGCGGGGAGGCACAGGCGCCCCCCCCCCCCCCATTCCCACTGTTGGGCCGCCATCTTCGCTCAGCGGAGGAATCCCAGGCTGAGTCACGTGGCATCCGTGTCCCCGTCCCCGCAGGAGAGGTTCACGCAGGACACGCAGCCCCACTACATCTACTCGCCCCGGGAGATGACGAGGTGGGTGAGGGGCATCTTCGAAGCCCTGCGGCCTCTGGAGACGCTGCCCGTCGAAGGCCTGATCCGTATTTGGGCGCATGAGGCCCTCCGTCTCTTCCAGGACAGGTGAGGAAGCTCGGGTCCGTGACCGGCACTGCTGCTGGCGGGGGGGCTAGAGGGGGGGTTTCAGAAGCTGGGTATGTGGCCCTGGACCTTGAATGTCCAATCAGGACCTTCTCAGGTCTGCGGGGCTCGTGCTGCTCCCGTTGGGACAGCCTGTCAGCATGTCTTTCTCTGGTGGGTTCAAGGTCTGCGTGCACTCAGCTGGTCCGCCCTGCCCTCCTTCTTACCTGTGGGCCACTCCCGCAACTTGTTGCTTCCTAAAGCCTGGCCAGCTCTGCAGTGGGCAGCATGGTCCACCGTGGCAGTGACCCACGAGGGCCCTGGGGCTGTGTCCTGGCAGCCACAGGGCATCTCTGGGTCGAGCACAGAGGCCGTCGCAAATCCCTGTCTCTCCGTCGCCCTCAGTTCAGCTCCCTTGTACCCCCACGGCCTGCGTTTCGGCCCAGCCGTCCTCGGCCATCTTCCTGGCCCACGATCAGGCCGGGCAGAAGCTGTGGGGCTTTGGACAGCCATCTTACCTGTGGTGCTGTCCCCATGCAGCCCATGGTTCCCATCTCTGTTGTGGTTTATAGCTGGTGATGGGGCTGCCTGGGAGCAGCGTGCTCAGGGCCCCTGTCCCCACCCACGTGCCGTTTCCACAGGGGCCGTCCCCCCGAGGTTTTGTCCTCGCCCACAGCCGCTCCAGGTGTTGGTGGGGGGCAGTGTGATTGGTGGCCAGGCGCCCACCCAGCAAACCCAGGCCTGCCCTGCCTCCCGTCCCGCCGTGGGAGGGCTGCATAGCCGGGGCCGCTCTGCCCTCCTGTGCCTGGGCCTCTGCCCCCTCCAGCAGCAGTACAGCCGCTCGCTGCCTGTGTCATGAGGCTGCCTTCACGCTCCTGTTCTGAATGAAGACCGCAGACTCACTCTCCCGGGCTCTCCGGGAGAACGTGTGTTCCCACTTGCCCGTCGCTCTGACCCCGGGCCCAGTGGGTGCCACAGGCTCTGACCCCACACCTTGTGCACCACCCCCCTCTTGCCCCCGGGGACCCCCGAGGCACTTGGCATGAGTGGAGGGCAGTGTGGAAGCCAGAACCCACCTGCTGTTCCTTTCAGCCAAAGTAGCTCAGCTGATGCTGTGGTTTGGTCAGGAGTTCGCTGCTCACCTGCCCCCCACCCCCGCTCCCCCCCTCCCTGGCTCATGGGACAGACACTCAGTGCTGCTCTCCCCCCCGCAGGCTCGTGGAGGAGGAGGAGCGGCGCTGGACGGACGAGAACATCGACATGGTGGCTCTGAAGCACTTCCCGAACATTGACAAGGAGAAGGCCATGAACCGGCCCATCCTGTACAGCAACTGGCTGTCCAAGGTGCGCCCGTGGGGGTGAGGGGGCGGTGTCCAGGAGGAACTGGGCGGAGCCTGCAGAGCATGGTGGGTGTGTCTCCCACATGCATCTCTCTCAGCGCCATCTGCCAGAAGTGTTTGAGAACAGAGGGTCCAGGTGGCAGGGCCATCTCTGGGCAGCGCGTGTGTTGTGGGGTGTGTTCAAGCTTCCACGAGTCGTCCAGGAAGCTCAATTTTCTCAGTAAAGATGTTCCAGAGGAAATTGATGTGAACGGCCTCTCATTGCACACAGGCAACCGTACTCGGTGGACAGACAGACGCATGACTGACTTGACCTCTGCCCGAGGGCTGTGTGCTTTCCTTTACCGAGTTTTCTCGCTGTAGGATTACATCCCAGTGGACCAGGAAGAGCTGCGAGATTACGTCAAGGCCAGGTTGAAAGTCTTCTATGAGGAGGAGCTGGACGTGCCACTGGTCCTCTTTAATGAGGTCCTGGACCATGTGCTCAGGATCGACCGGTGAGCCCTTCTGCCAAGCAGTGTCCCTGACCCGCTGAAATCTGCCCCCTTCCCTTCTTCCACTCCGGACGCTGGCCAGTCTCAGCCTCTCCTGGGGTCTGGTGCCGGCAGGACTCTGTCCCACTGACCTCTGTCCCCTTGGGTAGGCTCACAGCCGCAGCTTAGGTTAACACAGAGGGAGTGAGGGTTGATGGTTGAACGGGGCCAAAGCTTTAGGACTGGTCATCTCTGTCCACGTTCCAGAATATTCCGTCAGCCCCAGGGCCACTTGCTTCTCATCGGTGTGAGCGGCGCGGGCAAGACGACCCTGTCGCGCTTTGTGGCCTGGATGAACGGCCTGAGCGTGTACCAGATCAAGGTGAGTGTGCCCCGGGGGGCCGCCTCCCCCGTCAGGCCCTGGCGGCAGGGACAGGCCTGACCCGCCATGCCGGCTCCCATAGGTGCACAGGAAATACACGGGCGAAGACTTCGACGAAGACCTCCGGACGGTGCTGCGACGCTCGGGCTGTAAGAACGAGAAGATCGCCTTCATCATGGACGAGTCCAACGTGCTGGACTCGGGCTTCCTGGAGCGGATGAACACCCTGCTGGCCAACGGGGAGGTAACGGCGCCCTGTCCTGCCGGCCCCCGTGCTCCGCGGCCCGCGCCCAGGCGCAGGGAGCCGACCGGTGGATGGCGCTGGGTTTGCCTGCCGTAGGTGCCCGGGCTCTTCGAAGGGGACGAGTACGCCACCCTGATGACGCAGTGCAAAGAGGGGGCCCAGAAGGAGGGCCTGATGCTGGACTCGCACGAGGAGCTGTACAAGTGGTTCACCAGCCAGGTCATCCGCAACCTGCACGTCGTCTTCACCATGAACCCCTCCTCCGAGGGCCTCAAGGACCGGGCGGCCACCTCGCCGGCTCTTTTCAACAGGCAGGAGCCCGCACCACAGGGGGTGGGAGGGGGTGGGCGCAGGGACGGGGCCCGGGGAGGGGCTCTCACCCGGGGGAGCCCTCCTGACACCCGGCCGGCTCTGCCACAGGTGTGTGCTCAACTGGTTCGGTGACTGGTCCACGGAGGCGCTCTACCAGGTGGGCAAGGAGTTCACCAGCAAGATGGACCTGGAGAAGCCCAACTACATCGTGCCCGACTACATGCCCGTCGTCTACGACAAGCTCCCGCAGCCCCCGTCCCACCGCGAGGCCATCGTCAACAGCTGCGTGTTCGTGCACCAGACGCTGCACCAGGTGCGCCCAGCCTGCGAGCGCCCAGCCGGTCGGGGAGTGCACGGCAGCAGGGCCCCCAGCCCCTCCCCGTCGGCTGTGAACGCGGCCCCTGGTCCTCGGTGACACCAAGTCACAGCCCTCCTCCCGCCCCTCTGATCCCAACTCTTCCCGCCATCTGGCTCTCGCTGCCCTGGCTGCGTACAGAATGCAGGGGGTGGTGCCAGCATGCATCTTGTGCAAAGTCCCCAGGGGCCGAGCACACACACCCCTCACACCCTGTCAGAGTCGGCCGGCCCAGACCAGCAGCAGCCACAGCAGGTCTGCAGACAGTGGGGGTGGCTGGACAGCTGCAAAGCTTCCTTCAGGAGAGCTGGCTCTGGCTACACTGAGCCTGCGTGCAGCCCCAGCTCCACCTGTAACCAAGGCCTTGCTGCTCCCAGCTGCCAGACAGCCTCTCAAAGTCTTCTCTGAGCTTCTGGGGTCTTGCCAGCCCCACTGCCCACCCACTGCTCCTGCCAATGGTCTCATAGCCTCCAGGACCCTGGTGGCACTAGACTCCCCCAACCTCACCCCCCGCCCTTGTGCTGGTTCTCAGTGTCACTGCCTTTGAAAACCAGCAGAAGCACTGGGGGATGTGAACACAAGAGGGCAGTGGGAGGGGCAGTGGGCATTCAGGTTGGGGTTAGGGTAGAGGGCGGTGGGAGGGACAAGTCACTGGCCACCTCTTGGAGATGAAGTGCCGCTAGTTACTTACCGGAGGTTTGGGGACTGACAAGGGCCCAGGGTTAAATGGCCACGAGTGTCCCAAGGAGAGGAAAGAACCCCGGCTTCGGTCCTCGGCAGGCGAATGCCCGGCTGGCCAAGCGCGGCGGCAGGACCATGGCGGTCACCCCCCGCCACTACCTGGACTTCATCAACCACTACGCCAACCTCTTCAACGAGAAGCGCAGCGAGCTGGAGGAGCAGCAGATGCACCTGAACGTCGGGCTGCGCAAGATCAAGGAGACGGTGGACCAGGTAAGGGGGGGGGGGGAAGAGCACGCGGGAGGGAGGGGGGCGCGCACACGGCCAGGGTCCCAACCGACCTGCGGCTCCCTCCCCAGGTGGAGGAGCTGCGCCGCGACCTGAGGATCAAGAGCCAGGAGCTGGAGGTGAAGAACGCGGCGGCCAACGACAAGCTGAAGAAGATGGTGAAAGACCAGCAGGAGGCGGAGAAGAAGAAGGTGCGTCCCGGGCCCACCCCCATCCCCACCCCCAGGGACGCGCACCTGCACAGGTGATGACGGGCTCCTCGGTGGCCCTGCGGGCTGCAGGGGAGGCCGTCCGTGAACGTCTCAGCCTGGGCAACCACGTGGGCGCTGCTCTGTCCCGCGGGTCACGCTCAGTCAGGGTCGGGGTGATGTGGCCGTGGGTGTGATTAGAGGGTGCGCACATGGCAGAGAGGGGCGGGGCGGCGGAGCTGGGTCTGGCTCTGCCCAACAAGGAAGCGCGCCCCCTCCCTCCCCTCCCAGGTGATGAGCCAGGAGATCCAGGAGCAGCTGCACAAGCAGCAGGAGGTCATCGCGGACAAGCAGATGAGTGTCAAGGAGGACCTGGACAAGGTGGAGCCCGCCGTCATCGAGGCCCAGAACGGTACGCGCTGCCCGCCAACAGGGTGACCGGCCCCCAACAGGAGCCCCGTCCAGCTCACAGGGAGCCTGGCTGGCACATGGGGACCCCAGTGGTGGGTGGCCTGTGGCCAGGCAGCAGGCTCAGCCCGCTCCTCCTGGCTCTTCTGGCCCTTTCAGCCCTCGGTGTCCCGTCAAGGCCTAGGGCAGATGGAAAGGGCCGGGTAGCTCTTTTTGGGAGGGTTTCTCTTGGGCCTCCTGGACTGGGGGGGGGAGGCTGTGATCCAGTCCCATGTGGTGTGTGAAAGCCCCTGTCCGGGGGTGGGCTCCCTCCGGAGTGGACGCAGAGTTGGAGTGGGGTGACGCTGGCGGGGCAGCCGCCTCCTCGCCGGAGTTGGGAGCGTCAGAGCGTGTGGGGAAGCCCAGCTGCTCTCTCGGGTCCCCGTGGTTCCCCTGGGTGTGACCCGTGGTCTTCCCGCTGCCGCCCCCAGCTGTGAAGTCCATCAAGAAGCAGCACCTGGTGGAGGTGCGCTCCATGGCCAACCCGCCGGCCGCCGTGAAGCTGGCCCTGGAGTCCATCTGCCTGCTGCTGGGCGAGAGCACCACCGACTGGAAGCAGATCCGCTCCATCATCATGCGCGAGAACTTCATCCCCACCATCGTCAACTTCTCCGCCGAGGAGATCAGGTGCGGCCGCTGCGCTGCGTGACGCGGGCGGAGCGGCGGTGCCTCTGCAGGCCTCCCTGCGGCCTTGTCCCGGGCCGTGGTCGTCATGGGGACAGGAGGCCCGCACCAGCTTCGTGCTGGCCTGGCAGGGGCCGCCCGCCCTGCCCCTCCCACTCACAGCGCGCCTCCCTGTCCTGCAGCGATGCCATCCGCGAGAAGATGAAGAAAAACTACATGTCCAACCCCAGTTACAACTACGAGATTGTCAACCGGGCCTCCCTGGCCTGCGGCCCCATGGTGAAATGGGCCATCGCACAGGTAATGCTGCCACCGCCTCGGGCTCCCCAGTGCTGGCCGCGGCTCCCGGCCTGGAGCCCGGGACTGACCGTGGCGACCCCTGCAGCTGAACTACGCGGACATGCTGAAGCGGGTGGAGCCGCTGCGCAACGAGCTGCAGAAGCTGGAGGATGACGCCAAGGACAACCAGCAGAAGGCCAACGAGGTGGAGCAGATGATCCGCGACCTGGAGGCCAGCATCGCCCGCTATAAGGAGGAGTACGCCGTGCTCATCTCCGAGGCGCAGGCCATCAAGGCCGACCTGGCCGCCGTCGAAGCCAAGGTGCCACCAGCCAGTCAGCCATCTGGGGGTGGCCCTACATGCCATGAAGGATCTCAGGGAGGGCAGGCCATCTCCAGCCGTGACCCCTGCCCCTGCAGTATCGCAGGGTCGCTGGTTTCCATCCCCAGCCCCGTCCTGAGTCCTCACGCCCCACCCACTCCTCCCTGCCCATCCCCCCGCCTCGCTCAGCCTTACTTGCACATCAAGGCTGGCCGTTACTTCTTGCCAGGGCCACCGTGGCTGGCGCTGTCTCTAGTTGCATCAATCCGGGCAGCCCGCATCCTTGTCCACACACATGCACACACTCATAGGTGACGGGGAGTGACCTGGCTTGCACGGTGGGGGACTGAGCCGGCGGTGTGTGGGTTCTCAGGTGAACCGGAGCACGGCTCTGCTGAAGAGCCTGTCTGCCGAGCGGGAGCGGTGGGAGAAAACGAGCGAGACGTTCAAGAACCAGATGTCCACCATCGCCGGGGACTGCCTGCTCTCGGCCGCCTTCATCGCCTACGCGGGCTACTTCGACCAGCAGATGCGGCAGAACCTGTTCACGACCTGGTCCCACCACTTACAGCAAGCCAACATCCAGGTACCACCCCCACCCCCACCGCTCCCCGACCACATGCACCCCAGCCCGGGAGGTCCCGGCCCCAGGAGGTCACGGTCCCGGCTCTCAGTTCCGCACAGACATCGCCCGCACCGAGTACCTGTCCAACGCCGACGAGCGGCTGCGCTGGCAGGCCAGCTCCCTCCCCGCCGACGACCTGTGCACAGAGAATGCCATCATGCTGAAGCGCTTCAACAGGTGGGGCCTGGGGCAGGGTAGGGGGGTCGCAGGGCAGGTGAGGGCCGCAGGGGGAGTGTCCATGCCACGGCCAGCCACATCCACAGCTGGGTCCTTCTCTCAGGGCCTCTTTCCCCAACTGCCTTCCTCCTAACCTGCTCCCCCCCACCGCAGGTACCCGCTCATCATCGACCCTTCAGGGCAGGCCACGGAGTTCATCATGAACGAGTACAAGGACCGGAAGATCACCCGCACCAGCTTCCTGGACGACGCCTTCCGGAAGAACCTGGAGAGTGCCCTGCGCTTCGGAAACCCGCTCCTGGTCCAGGTGCGCGCCTCCTCCGCCGCCGGGGGCCAGCGCAGAGGAGTCTGGGGTCTGCTGTGAGGGTCCTGCCAGCCTGGGGGGTGGCCAGTATGCCTGGGCGCCCCCGGAGGGAGGCCTTTCCCTGTTGCTGAAAGCCTGGCTTGGCTGCATGAGGACCAGCCTGCAGCCTGGCCTCAGCTGCCACGTGTCTGGGCCCATGCAGGACGTGGAGAGCTACGACCCCGTGCTGAACCCTGTCCTGAACCGCGAGGTCCGGCGCACGGGCGGGCGGGTGCTGATCACCCTCGGCGACCAGGACATCGACCTGTCACCCTCCTTCGTCATCTTCCTGTCCACCAGAGACCCTACCGTGAGTGCAGGGGGAGGGGGTGGCGCTAGGTGCTGAGTGCCGGATGCCCTGGCTGCCACCACACATGGCTCACACTCCTCGGGCCGCCCCCGCCCTGCAGGTGGAGTTCCCGCCAGACCTCTGCTCCCGGGTGACCTTCGTGAACTTCACGGTCACGCGCAGCAGCCTGCAGAGCCAGTGCCTCAACGAGGTGCTCAAGGCCGAGCGGCCCGACGTGGACGAGAAGCGCTCCGACCTCCTCAAGCTGCAAGGTGCGGCCCGGCCCGCGGTCAGGGGGAGGGCGGCCGGGCCAGGTGAGGCCGCTGGGGGGCAGGCACCAAGGACGGGTGCCTCTCTCACTCTCCAGGGGAGTTCCAGCTGCGGCTGCGGCAGCTGGAGAAGTCGCTGCTGCAGGCGCTGAACGAGGTGAAGGGCCGCATCCTGGACGACGACACCATCATCACCACGCTGGAGAACCTGAAGCGCGAGGCGGCCGAGGTGACGCGCAAGGTGGAGGAGACAGACGTGGTCATGCAGGAGGTGGAGACCGTGTCCCAGCAGTACCTGCCGCTCTCCACCGCCTGCAGCAGCATCTACTTCACCATGGAGTCTCTCAAGCAGGTGAGGCCGCCGGTCGGCCTTCCCCCCCCCCCCCCCCCCCGACGTGGGCCTTGGGCAGCGGCACCGCGTGCCCAGCTCACGGCCCCCCCCCCCGGCGCCCGCAGATCCACTTCCTGTACCAGTACTCGCTGCACTTCTTCCTCGATATCTACCACAACGTCCTCTACGAGAACCCCAACCTGAAGGGCATCACGGACCACACGCAGCGCCTCTCCATCATCACCAAGGACCTCTTCCAGGTGGGTGCTGCCCCCCCTCCCCGGGGCGGTGGGGGGTCGGGAGCAGCCTTGGGGCCCCCCTCAGAGGGCCTCCCCCCATTGCTGCTGCCCTGCAGGTGGCCTTCAACCGCGTGGCCCGCGGCATGCTGCACCAGGACCACATCACCTTCGCCATGCTGCTGGCACGGATCAAGCTAAAGGGCGCCGTCGGGTGAGCCACCCCCCTCTGCAGGCCGGGGGAGGGGGGTGAACAGCGGGGGGCTGGGCCAGGCTGACCTCACTCTGCCCCGACAGGGAGCCCAC
>PVJH01029801.1:0-25558 GCA_004026705.1 Nesogale talazaci | reverse complement strand
CAGCAAAAGACAAGGAAGCTTCCCCAAAGTATCTTCTAATATAGGAAATAAATGACACCCCTGAGAAAACTTCCTTTAAATCGCATCAGTACTGTGACTTGAGTAACGATGTTATATTCCACCTTAATCTTCCTCCAGCAGATTGTCTGCTTACTGCAGAGCTCATCATGGAATTGATTAACTTATGTTATAAGACACATCATGAGACATTATTAATCTTAACTGCCAAACAGCTGAGAATCCTGGTCCACCCATGTTGACACAAATCCTAACTATCACAGAGACCATACAAGCATCTATTCTGATACATAGTCTTACAGGGCTTCCTAGACTCCTCAATAATTCCACTTCCACCCCTCCTTTCCTCCAGACCATTATCTATGATCGGCTCTCTCTGGTACTACTTAAATCCTCATTAAAAAAGGCAGGCCATAATTTAGAACAGACATTTTTGAGCCATGGGTGTTAAATGAACATCCAAGATAGTCATTACTTCTTAAACCAAAATTATCCTCAGAGGTTTTCTTAAAATCAAACAGTAGTTTGGCTTAATTCATAGAGAATGTCTGCCTTTGAGTATATAGAGAGAGTTGTATAGAGAGAGTTCTACTAAGTCAGGGTAACTAGGTGAGCATGGAGAAGGTCTGGCCTGAGAGCTGGATAATAAGGTCCATTGGAATTATTACAGTAACTTTAGAGGACAGATGAGAACTGCCCCTGTATGATTCTAAGACTGTAGGTTAGCATCAATTCCATAGCAATGCATTTATTCCTCAACATAGTCAAGTAGAGCGATTTCTTTTTTGTTGACTGTACAAAGGCATCCGTGACAAACTATGGATTTCTTTGAGAAGAACTGGAATTCCAGAACACTTTCTAGTGCTCATGGGGATTCGATACATGGATCAACATAGTGGCTTCAACAATGAGCCAATATATGAGAACAACTGGGAAGGTGGTGAGAGGCTGGCACAGGACCGGGTGGTGTTTCTTTCTTCTGTACATAGGCTTGCTACGAATGGGAACATACTCCTGGGTACCTAACCACAACAACGTACTAGGGGATGGAATTGTACCGGCGAAGTGTTTCTTACAAGAATGAGGCCATACCAAGGCAGGATCTGTCTTAAACCAGTGTTTATTTAGATAAGAGTCATAAAATTACCGCAGAACAAGGGGATCCATGTAAAGGCAGAGGGATGCCACATGGAGATAGCCAAGGGCTCTCCAGGCAAAAGCCAAATGCAAATAAGAATGAGTTCCTCCAAAGACCATTTCATCTAGAGCCAGCAACCTGAATTCACAGCAGCCCTTCATACCCCACTGCTGTGATTGTAGCATGGCCCGACCTCATGGAACATGACAGGGTGCCTCCTTCAAGGTCAGAAATGGGTACCCTATGCTCCAGCCAGCCTACTGTGAGGTATGTACCCTAAAGCAACAGTGCATGGCATGGATTGACTTATGCACACTCATGTTCAACGCAGAATTGTTCCCATTTGCACAAAGATGGAAACTCCCTAACTGCCATCAACAGAAGAATGGGTATTCAAACAATGGCACATCCCCCCATCGAACATCATGTAACGCCATGGAATCTGTGAGGGTCCACAAGCTAACGGTAGGTGTGGAAGGCATGATGCTGAGTGAAATGAGTCAGTCACAAAAGGACAAAGAATGTAAGAAAACACTATTTAAAAAGTCAAGGAGAGATTTCTCAGATACACACACACACATACACACACACATTCTTGATGGCACCAGGGGAGAGGGTTGAGAGGGAAAATCAGTGAGAGTAGATGTGTATTAACTTGGTTGATGAGAAAGGTAAGAGATAATAAGACAAAGGTCCACAAAAAAGGAGAAAGACAAGGGGAGTCCCTGGGAGGAGCTTTAAAGTGACAGAGGTAAATACTACGAAACAAATCATCCTGTGGGGATAGGGATGTGCTGCCAGAGGGGTAGGTGGACACACAAGGTGTGGGAAGCACAACAGAGCTACGCCCATGGGAAATTCAGAGAAGCAAAGAAAACTGTCAAAGTAAGTGTCTTTTGGTATGAATAAAAAATGATTCTATTGCTACCCATGCACTGAAATCATTTAATTGATTAATTGATTAAATACTTGTGCTTGGCAAACAGACAGCCTGTAAGTGGGACGTTATCTTAGAGATTTTATGAAAGGGATTTATCCTTCATTGCTTATTAGCAGCATTGAGGGTAAGATTTGCGGAGAGGGAGATGGGGGTGAGTTAGCGAAGAGCTTTTCCTTTTCCTTTTCCTTTTCTTTCTTTGCACATGTGCTGTTTTTTTTCCAGTCAGACCCACAGATTCTACATGTCCTCATTAGATTTAATGACGTCAGAGCTCATTTGGACAACCAGCTTTGCTTCCTTCTTTTTGCTTCTATATTTAGACATTCCGCAACTTTGTGTCAGAACAATATGAAAGCAAAAGATTATCTGCAGGAGGGAACAAAATCATCCTGCATGTGAACCAAGAACCTTTGTGGGTTTGGGCGGCAGAGACACGTGGTTTTGTTCTTGAGCACTCGAGTCGCTCTAGTTCATTTCTCCTAGTCTCCCCACCTGTTAAATGGAAGGAGGGACGGTAATATACCCAAAGGTGCTTTAGGGTGCATGATTAAGGGTTGAAAGAACCCCAAAGTGTGTAGCTTGTAAAAGTTGGGCAGTGAATAAGGACGGTTGAAGAAGAATCCATGCTAATGCGCTCGGATTCCGCCGCGGCGAAGGAAGACTCTTGAAAGGACCACGAACTGCCAAGGGGAAAAAAAGCGTCCGTTTGGGAAGGACATGCCGTGGATGAATGGGAAGGTCGGGGAGACTGGGTCTCGTGGACCCAGGCCATGTTACCTTAGAGAAAGACATCTTGCTTGGTAAGGTGGAGGGGCAGAGAACCTCGACAAGACCGAGCGACGGCGTGGTTGCCGCGGTGGACTTAAACATACGAGCTATGTCTGCCTCTGTGCGTGGCGTCGCTATGAATTGGAACCAACTTCCTTGACACCCAACGGTTACCGTCCCACCCACCAGCAGCTCCGTGGGAGAAAGGACCTGGGCATCTGTTCCTGTAATGAGCGGAGCCTGGGAAGCCTCAGGGACCAGGTGTCCTCGAAGACACACCGTCGCAGCACCTCGACAGAGCTAGTAGGAATGAAAGGAGATGGTCTCTTCCGTGAACTAGAAATACAGACAGGAAGGAAAGAGGCCAGGGAGGAAGGGAAGGAGGGAGGGGCAAAACAAGGTGGCTGGACATTTCCTCCTTCGCAGTAAAGTTGCATGTGACTGCAGCAGGATGACATATGTGGAACGCCTGAGACTGGCAGCTGGTTGCTCTGCGGGTTGATTGGTGCAGAAACAAGACTTGCACACATCTGAAGTCCCCTGCACAAAGAACAATGCCATTCCAAACACTTGTTCCTGTTTTTGCCACTTGTTGGCAAGTCGCGGACAAGAGACAAAGGGAGGAACAAGAGTTAGGGCAGAAACACATTGAGTCCCGGAGATTTGCCTAAAACGATAGCGCAGCTTCCCTTTGCTTCTGCTCCCCCCGCCCCGCTCCCGCCCCCCATGGCCTTAGGTATATATGTATTTGTGTCGCTCAAAGTAATTGGCTCATTAGGCTGCAGCATCGCCGCTCATCCTCCACCTAGCCCCCCCCCCCCCCAGCACCACCAGTAAGCTCCATGCAGCTCTCTCCTTGGAGACCTCATAGCTTTCTATCTGTTTTGCACATCTTTAAGTCAAAGAAGAGGACACAAAAGGATGCTTTCTCGAATTAATTGGCAACGGTAGCTCATCCTGGCTGACTGGCTCCGAAAGTGCTAATGGCATGGTAATACTGCCCCCGTGTGGTCACAAGTAGACGCTCACCCTCAAAGAAGAAACTCTTCCTTGGAAGGGCAGTAGCAAAGGGCTCCTAGATGTCCCTGCCTCTGGGCTTCTTTTGTAGGGAGCAATACTTCATTACTGCGAGTGCTGCATTGCACAGAAGAAACCATTCTAATTGTGTCCCCAGAACTCCTAAGTCTTGGGTACAGAGACTAACATGTTTTTATTTAGGACTTGGAGGCTAATTCTCTTACTGGGGTGACTTCAGTATTTAATTGTTGATTCTTTGAGTATTCTGATCTGCAAAGTAAGACAGAGGAGATGTGCCCCTTGCTATTTCCCTCGGTAGTAGAGATACAGTATGTACTTTTCCTCGATGCTTTGGGATGCCAGTCCCTTCGGCAGTATACAAATTATGGAAGCCAAGTGATATTTCACAGCAAAACCACAGCTTTGGGAATATCATTACTTTCCAGGTTTACAGAGATGCCAGTGGTGGAGAAATAGCTGTCTTCCTTTCCTGGGTCCTACCTCTCTATTCTGAAGAAGGGCTATGAACCCCTTTAAACTGGCTGATGAGCAGAAGCAAATGTTGGTTGTAAAACTATGTTATCAATTGGAAAATGCTACATTCATCTGAGTTTGCATGGTTTCCATTCACATCTATGTTTCGAAAGTGTGACCATGAACAATCAGGCTTGTCTGAGTTAAGAGAGTCTGCTCTTGAATTACTACTCACTTTTCAGGTAAAGTCATACAAATCAGTCGTGTAACTCTCAGGATATCCACGCTTTACTTTACTTCTCTTCTTGAGAGCTTCATTGATGTGAGCCCTGGGGAGGAAATGTTGAAGGTTGTACGAAAGCTGAGCATGCCTGATTAGATCTCATTCTGCTCTTTCATCCCCGCACCATGCAATTATCTCTCCCCAACTAGTCAGAGGGTCATTTACCTAACACTAATTCATTTTAAGGTAAGCAAGTAATTCCTACAATGCCTCATTTACTATCAATTATGATGGAACCAGGAATTGGAACAAACCTTAGCGTGGACATCTTATCAAGAGAGACCAGCCCCTGGAGAAAGAGATCATGTTTGGTAAAGTACAGGAGACTGAAAAAGACGATGGCCCCGACAAGAGTTATGGACGCAGAGTCTGTACCAAGGGGCTCAAGCCTAAGAACCTTTGAGATAACAAAGGATCAGGCAGGGTTTCCCTCTGTCGTTTACGGGGTCCCTCTGAGTCCGAACCTACTCTGTAGAAACTCATAATCACAGAACCTCCAAGCACATACAGCAAGCTCTTTTTCTTGCCCCAAACGGTATTTGCCTTTTGTCACAAGTGGTGATTAGTTACTCTCTTTCCTTGTTGATGCTGCTGTCTCAACTGGATCCTCTCAAAATGCATTTTCAGAATAACATTTCTTAATAGCAAATAATTTACCCCAAATCCTCACCATGTGCCCCCACTGTAGCAAGAAGGGTGTGTTCTGTTTTGTGTGGGCGCGTTCCCCCATTCGAGTCATGTTTCACGTCAGAAGATTCTGTTCTGGCTGGCATTGACTGACGTAATTCCATACTGAATAGAACATGACTTGATTCTAGTATGGAGATCAGCTAAGACAGCATCGTGCACTTTACACCCTGCTCTCCCCAGAGCTGAGGGCACATGTGGCAGACATGGAACATTGGGTCTTACTGGGTATTTGAGAAGGATTGTCTTTAAGAATTTGAAGGACTCTCTCTCTCTTCTGGGAGAATACGTAGAAATTGTAAAGTAATTCTGCTCTCAATCCTCAAATTGACACCAGATTAGGTGACTACCACACATGTCTCCAACCATATATAGAAATTTATATCGAAAAATCATGCATACGTGCAAATTATGTGCATATTTTTAGCAAAAAGGTGAATGTGTATAAGAGTAAGCAAAAGATATTACTACTAAGGTTCCAGTGTCTACATGCATGAATTTATATGCTATGAAATATTTCAGATTGTTTCTCTGATCAGTGGGATTCTGGGGACAAGAGTTCATTAATACGTTTGTCTGTCTTTTTAGAATGTCTTCAAAAACAGTCCCTTTTTTTGTTTTGTTTTGAGAAAAAAGATTCTAACACCAGGGCTACTATCACCGTTTTAACAAACCTCCCGTGGATTTGTGTCCCAAACATCAAATTTTTGTAGCAAGTTCAGGGATGCTGCCCACCTGAAACAATCGTTGTCAGGTGAGTGAAGCATTTTCAAGAAGGTCTGGAAGATGAACCAAGAGGAACCAAGAGAGTGAAGACTGTCAGTATTGAAAAAAGAAGGAACCATGGCAGAAGTCTAGAGAGTGGTGGAAGAAAATCATAACTTAACCTTGATGTATAAACCGAAGCAGTTGGGGGTCTCACATGGTTTGGAATTTTGAATTTTAAGGGTGTGTCTTGGCTTTGGAGAGCTTTCATTTAGTCCAAAGAGGTGACCTTTCCATCAGTTTCATGGAATGAGTCATAATGGGGGATTTTCCAGCAAAATCCAAAGACGAAGGTCAAACCCAAACAATGGCTACTAAGATGATCTGTCTCTCCGGTCCAGATGAAATTCAGGCAGAGAGGTCAGCTAAGAAGGTTATGGTGAATATTTTATAGAATCCCCAAAAGCAATCTCAATAGATTTTCCCAAAAGATACAGGAAGATCATGAAAGCTTATTATAAAGAATTTTTAAGACAGTTGAAAATTATATTGGTGAGTAAAAGTCAGGAAAGTTATACCAAGGATATCTGCTCCATCACCCAGATGACTTCCATCATGATAATATATCTTTTCATTCTTTTAGGTCATCAAGTAGGTCTAATAATTTCCATTGGAATGCCTTACCATAGTCTCCTTACAGCTGTGACCTTGTTATTCAGATTTATTTTTATCTCTCTACCCCGCCGACATCAAAGACCATTTAAAATAAAAACAATTTATGCCCCTTGATGATACCCCAAACTTCCAAGATGTGGCCAACCCAAGCCATGGTATGCTCAATTGCCTTATGTGTACATGAAAGTTGGACATCAAGTAAATACCAAAGAGAAATCAAAGCATTTTTCGGAATGGACTGGTGTGAAATTTGATTTCTCAAGAGAATGCTGAAGGCTGTTAGTCTTGATTTTGATTATTTCATTTTACCTTAATATTCCTTTGTTTAAATCTCTTCTTTCTTTGCTATCAACACTACAGGCCTGGTAGTCTGTGAGTGACTCTTGTTTCTTCTGAGATGTACCAGACACGGAGAGTTTGAGAGCATCTATATAACCCTTCAGACAGCAGAGATACAGGAAACTTGCTGAAGATGCAAGGGAACAATTCAATGTCCTCAGGGATGCCCATCGGTTCTCCTGGCATCTCTGATGGTGGGTGGGCAGATTTGAGATTTTTGCTCTGGCAAATAACTTTCTGAATCTCTTCACTTTTCCTGTATCCATAGCATTCTTATCCCCTACCAAATCCTGGTGGTGCAATGGTTAATACTGGGTGACTACCCCAAAGTTGACAATTTCAACCCAGTGAGTGACTCTGCTGGAGAAAAGATTGGTTTCATTTTCTCCCCTAAAGAATGTCATCCAAGGGGTTGTCACTTGGGGTTACTGGAAATTAAAACAGTCTGAAGAGTATCCAGTACTAGAGTTCCAGGCCAGGTGTTACCATGGAGTGAATAGGACAGACCGGGGATCTTATTCCATATGATTCAAAGGTATTCATTAAAGAAGGTATGCTAAAAAAAATTAACCAGAAGACTGTATGTATGATGTTTTATTTATTTACTTTTTGCAGAGAGGGTTTGGACTCTGCAGTCACTGTGACCTAGGGGTGTTCCCTGTCTGGCAGACTATTTCACCCTTGCTTTCAGCATTAGATATGGATAAGTCAAATGCTAAGTGGTTTGACATTTCAGTTTGATTTGAACTGATTGACATTGGCAGCTTCATGCCAAAGTGTGCTCATTTTTAATCAGAAATCATATCCCCTTGGACCAATGAATGTGCTTAGCATTAATTGGCAGTGGCTGCCTGTAAGGTTCCCATTTGGAAACTAGGGACAGAAAGCAAAACTCAGGCAGCTTGAGAGGAAAAAAAAATAGAAAGCAGTGTTGAAGTAGCCACATCAAAGAGGATTTCTTATCCCTTTGTGAGACCTCTAGTGTATTTATGGGGACAATTCTTTGTTTCATTCAAATAGCATAAGAGCAAGTGTCACACAGACAAAGTGTTTTGGTCAGACAAAGACACAATATCCTTCAGAAGTGCATAGTTTGATGATGGAATCATATGGGGAGACATGATTAGGAGACAGTGTGATTCTTTTCTCATACAGAAGATGGCACGATGCCTTTTGGGATAGCTGAACGAACTCTGGCAGGGATGGCTGTGGTAGTTACATAATTTCCTGTCAACTTGAAGATATAAATGTGTAGGGGTGGAGTTTGGCCTGTCAGCCAGGTGCTTCCTTGTGAGTGTGACCTTGGAATAAGGAGGGTTCTGGGGGCCCCCTCCCCTTCACCTTCATGCTAGTAAGCCACACCGAGACCTCCATGAGCACTGTGATGTTGCCACCACCAGTGGATGCATGTAAGCATCTCCCTGCATTCTGCATGATTACACATGGCTGTGTGACGCTGAAGAGGGATTTAAGGACTAGTATCAGACTTATGGACTCAATCTAGATTGGACTGGGATGTTGGCTTGATATATAATTACCATATATAATTCAGTATAAACCAACCCCAATATCGGTCTAGTTACCTAATTTTACCCCAAAAATTGCATTAAAAAGTTGTTCAAGGTCTCACTTTATACACAAGTATACATGGTACTTCTTGATATAAAGCTGTCTCTTCCACATATATATATGAGTATGAGTGTCACTGGGTTTCTCTAGTCAACCAAGCCTTCCACAGATGGCTAATTGTTGCACACCAGAGATACAACAACGATAATTGGGCCTTTCTAGGAAATCTCTCTCCTTTTAAAAATTATTGTTTTCAGAAATTTAATTCTTCCTAGTTGTGTTGTTGATGTTAGGTATCTTTGAGCCCATTTGACTCATAGTTACCAGGGGGAAACACTGACTGGCCAGGCATCATCCTTAGAAAGGTTTGGTAGATCAGCAGGCCATCTCAGGCACAGTGTTAATCTGTCTTATAGGGGCATTCCTATGTTTCACTGCTGCTCGACTTCACCAAGCTTGAGGTTCTTCTTCAGGAGGTTTTCTCTTCTAATATTGTTCAAATGACGTGAGACAGCGCCGCCCTATCTCTGCCTATAGAGACATACTCTGTATTTCTCTCATGTCAGACCTGTTTGCTCTTTCAGCAGTCCAGAACCCTCTCGCAATGATTTACCAACACCATGATTCAAGTTTACCCTTTATGGGGCATAGGATGGGATCTTCCCGATGCAATGTCCAACATTCACATGAATATGAGACTATTGAACATACTATAGATTGGGCCAGGTGTACCTTAGTCACAAAGTAATCTCCCTAATTTTCAACACTCTAAAGAGATTTCGTGTAGCTAATTTATTGGATGCAATGTCTTCTTTGATTTCTTGATGGCTGCTTCCATGAGCATGGATTGTGGATCCATGAAACTGGATGAAATCCTTGACAATGTCAATCTTTTCTGTGTTCATCATGATGTTGCTTATTGCTCCTGTTGTCAGTCCTTCCTATGGGCTCTCCCAGTTAATATAAACTTAGAAAACTTTTTTCATTGCTACAATGTGGATTTTTTTTAGTAAAATACAGCCAGGAGGTTGCATAGTAGGGTCATAGTGAACTCAGAATAGAAAGACTACTAGACATAACCCTGTTTCTCAAGCCAGAAATCTGGATGGTCCTTGAATACTTCTGTGACAAGGTCAATCTAGTTCTATCAAAAAATGCTTTTCTTTGCTCCTTGTATATTTGTGCTGCAGAAATGCTTTCTTTCTTGTGTACATTTAATTAAAAGCCAGGAGCCCTGGTGAAGTAGTGGGTTGCTGTCAAAAGACATGGTTCCATTTCTTACTTTCCTTCTGCCTCATCTATCCTGGGACTTCCTGGGGGAGGAAAATGGTTCCTGTGCTTGGCTGCTCACTGAAAAGCTGTAGCTTCCGGTCTCCTCAGAGGTGATTGAGATGAAGAGTCTGGTTTTCTAATTCTGAAAAGCCAGGCTCTGAACAGCCTTTGGAGCATCATTTTAACCCCAAACTCATAGGTCTTCCCTGAGATAGAATCCACTCTACAAGAGCTGCTCATGTTCTAGAAAAGCCCTTAAATAGCAAGAGCATCCTCACAAAAACCTCACTACTTTTGGCAAGCGATTCTATTTCCTCTGCACATCTCACCTTGCTAATAAGCCTTCCTTCTAGTCTTGGTACCTGCAAAGACATATGAAATTAAAACATACTTGACTGAATTGGATGCATTCAGCATTGAATTCAGGTCCATAGTTAGCAAGATCCATTTATCAATCACAGTTCTAACCATGATAGAGACTCTCAGTCAAAGGTATAGGAAATTAGACTTCATGAGAACCAGTACTTTCTTTTCCTCCCTTCTTGTCACTTTTGCTTCTATTTTTCTGTTCTTTATTGCTCCCCCCTCCGTTTTCCCTCTTCTCTGCTCTCCTTTCCCTATCTCTATCTCCCTTTTCTTTATCTTATTATGAAACTCATCATGTTATAAGCATGTCTGTGTAGAGCTTATGACGGCTTTGTTCTAGCAAGCTCTCAATACATGATGGGTATGTTTGAGATTGTAATCAAACCCAAACTTTCTCAAAAGCAAGTTCTGCTTTCTGGTGATCTCACTCTGAAAAAGAAATCAGCCACTCAAATGTATGGAACATCGTTCCCCTCGGATGTACCTGGGCTAGGGAAGAGTTGCCACTGAGTTCATAGCACCTACTTTTTCTTTTGTAAAATGGGCTTTCCTCCATGATTGACTTAGTTAGATCACTCATGGGTAAAAACTGTTTACTTCCGTGAGAATAATTTGTAATGTTATCTTCGAATAGCTCAGAAATGAAATAAGAACTCGATTAAGCACGTTCAAAATCAGCACCAAAGATAAAATATGCAATCAGTGCAACAATGTTTGCTTCATTTAGAGCATGAAGCAGGATTCATATTTGACTCCAAAGCTCTCGTGACCTGGAGGAGAAACATCTTTTTAAGAAAAAAAATATGTTTCTCGGTTTTGATATAGTCATGAACCACCAAGAGAATTGTTAGTTTTGCAGTTTGAATCCTTAGCAATTCCACAGTGGAAGGAATAGTCGGTTGCTATAGCAGCAAATACTTAAGTATTTTTATGCAGGTAAATGTCTTTGCAAGCTAATGTGGGTGGGGGTCTGAGTGAAATTTCACTTGTGAACTTAGATTTGCAGCTTATTTTGAATCTGGAATGAAATGTAAGAACGATCTGTCTTTTAGTCAGGAAAGCATTTGTGGATGTTATCAAGATTTGTTGACATGGCAATGGAATCATTACATTCCTTTAAATATCCGCTTATGACAACTGCTTACCATGACCAGAGTATTAATTCTAGAGGGCAATTTGTTACCCACATAGATATTTTCTCCTGTTTGTCAGAAAAGGAGAGCAGTAATCCAAGGAAGGGATTCAGTGACTAGTGTGGCATATCAAATTAGAAAGATTTCTTTGGAATGGAACAAATTCCAGAACCCCTCAGGAGGAGAATTGTATTATATCATTTAACATATTTATCAGTGAGTCTCCCATTTCCTTTGGATCCCCTATAATATCAAAGGATATTACAAAAATGAATGGGGATGGGGGTCATCAATGATAAAGAAATTTCCACAGAATTTAGGAGATATACGTAGACAACTGAAGACACATCTCACAGGCTTTCAGGATATATGGTGACCCATTAGTATGAGAAAGTTCTAGAGGTCCTTGGCTAATTTTTGGCGATTGCCAACAGGAAAAGTGTGACTGAAAATAACAATACAAGTTACTAGACAACCTATTTATGGTAAAATAGTGCTATTCTGTTGGTTCCAACATCCTCTCCCACATCTTCTAATGGGGAGTACACAGTGACATCAAAGGTGACATTCAGGGAAGAGAGGGGATTTTTTTGATAAAATTGAAGGGGGTATCTTCAGGAACATTGTGAAACTTTGGAGAAAATTTCAAACGAAGCATAAAGCTATCTCATTCTCTTAATTTATAGAGGACAGCTTAAGAGTCATTCATGTTTCCACCCCCAAATATAAGTCTTTTAAGTTCTTAAATTCATCTACTGTTGTCCCACGTGGAATTCCACATCTGAAGTGTCATTCTCTAAGAAAGTTGACTGATACATAGTAAAAAACAGTGGAAGAAAAACCCATGTGAACTAGAAAAGATCGAAGTGGTCAAGGATTGCCTTTTATCACAATCAATGCTCATGGAAGGGAACAATACTCACTATTGGACCAATAAGTAACATCATGATAAATGGAGAAAAGGTTGAATTTGCCCAGGATTCTGTCTTACTTGCATCCACAATCATCGCTCCTCAAACAGCCGTCAAAAGACATCCTATGTTGGATAAATCTGTTGCATAAGCCTCCCTGAAATATCAAAAACACACGTGTTCGTTTGAAGAGTAAAGTATGCCTGATGTAAGCCAGGACACTTCCCATGACCTCATAAGCATGTGGAGTGGAACACTGAATAAGGAAAACTGAAGAAGAATCAATGCATTTGAATCTTGGTGCTTGAAAGAAGTATGGCCAGGCTGCTGCTCAGAGACAAAGATGGCAAGACTTCATCATACACCCTTTGAACATATTATTGTCAGAAGAGGCCAGTCCCTGGGGGATGTCATTTTTGGTACAGTGTAGCGGAAGCAAAGAAGAGGAAAGATCTCAAGGAGATTGACCCAGTGGCTATACCTGTGGGGTCGGGAACAATTGCAAGGATGGTTAGGGCCAGGAAATTATCTTCTGTGGTACACAGGATCATTCTGAGTCAGAACAAACAGAAGACACCTAACAGCAGCAATGCTCATCAAAGGAGCAGGAGCATGTTAAAGGATGTATTTTCCTGGACAGATCTGGTTCACATGGCTGTACAAAGTGTTGAGGAGAAAAGTTGTTACTCTGAGGACCAAGGTGCCCCTCCCCAAGTCGTGGCATTGCCAATGGTCTCCTATGCATGTGAAATCTAGGAAATGAACAAGGAAGATTGAAAAAAATAGATGTATCTGAATTCTGATGTTTGGGGAGAACATTGAAACACTAAGAACTGCCAAAGGAAATCTCTTTGGGGAGAAGTAAGGCTAAAATATTCCTTAGAAGATTTTGGACATGTAATCAGTGGACAACAATCCCTGAAAGTTTTTTTTTAATCCTAATTTTATTTTCATTTAAGTAAATATTACCTCTAAACTATGTAATCGTATAATTTTCTCTTTAAAAATCACTTTGTTGGGAGCTGTACCCTATAACATTCGGTACATCAATTGTATCAAGCATATTTGTACACATGTCGCCATCATAATTTCCAAAACATTTTCTGCTTGAGACCTTGGTATAGGCTTCTCTTTGTTCCCCCTTCCTCCTGCATCTTTCTACCCTCATGAATCCTGGATCAATTATATCTTGTTTTTTTTCCTTAGTTTCCTTTCTCACACCGTCCGTTGTTGCCTTCAACCACATCACCACACCTGGTAAAATAGAGGGCCAATGGAAAGGAGAAACAGACTGCAGAAGATAGTTTAACAAAGTGGACGCAACAATGTGCACACACCTATCCACCATTGTGAGAAGCGTGCAGAATGGGGTGGTTTATCCATCTGTTGTGCACAGGATGGGCTCTGCATTGTAGCTGACTTGATGTTACCCAAGAACAGCAACATGAAAGTCTGGATTGTGCAAATTGCTGGAGACCTCAGCTGTTAAGTGAAAATGTGGAGCTTCGAAAGAACCTGTCTTCATCTTGATGAGATTTACAAATTTTATTATTATAACAATTACCCACAGATCTCATTGAACACACCTGGGGACACCTTGGTCTGGAGCTGACTTGATAGTAGATAGTTGTTGTTTTGATTTTAGTTTAAGGCATGATGATCTACTTCCTTAATGATGATAGTTAATAAAAAACAACAACCTTAAAACCAAAAGCCTATGGACCTGTTCCATATGAGATTGCCCTGAGTCAGAATAGGCGCAGATGCAATCAATGGGTTTGATGTTTAGGATAGAAGTGGAAAATGAAGAAATGCAGCAGTAAGCATGTTATGGGATTACATAACATTATGGGAAATTTTAACATGCATCAGTAAAACAAACATTAAAAGATGATATCGTTGTCTACCAGAACTTGTGGTGATTGATGAGGTATACAAATGGGTTCAGCTCTTCTCCAGGAGCTGTTTCTCTCGGTTTGATTTGCTATTGAGTGATCTGATAGCTGTGATAAGCCTTCAACAATTAATTCTAAATAATATGCATGTAAAGAGAGGTGGGAGAAATGTATAGAGGGGGAAAAGAAAGAAAGAAGAAAGCTGTAAAACTCAGGATGAATCCCATAACCTTCACAACCACCACTACCACTCTACTGCCCTGGGGGCGTAGTGGTTATGAGCTGGACTGTGAACCATACAGTTGGTGGTTCAACACCACTAGCAACTCTGTGGGAGAAAGACTGGTCTTTCTACCTCCCCCAAAAGTTGCAGTAAAGCTGGAGCCTAAAAGGAGTCGTCCTGAACTCAATGGCAGTGAGTATAGTTGTTGTCCACTTCCCCACAACAACTCATCTACAACAACTACTACTAGCCAAGGTCGGTTTTGTTTTACTCCCATAAAGGGGGCAATTCTACTCTATCTGATAAACTCACTATACGCAGAGTCAAATTTGACTCCATGGCAGTGAGCATTTGAAGCTTTTGTAGAGGCTCAGTGATTTTTTTTTTGTGTTTGTGTGTGTGCATAACCTTTTGATTTGTGTCTCCTGGAAATAGGCTTTATGAATTCTAATAACTGTCTCAGTGCTAATATTTCTTCCCATTTTAAATCTGGTTTGTGCTATCATGGTAATCTGCTCATTTTCCATCAGAAATCTAGCTATAGCTGGATTCTATTTTCTAGAAAATTTTAGCAGCAAAACACTATCAGTCTTTAGTACATGAAGAGCAGATCCCGGAAAGATAATTAGATTTGCTCTTAAATATTAGAGAGCTCAGGGTCATCCAGAGAGACCGTAACAGTGTGTACTATGATTCAGCAGATTGAAGATGGTATCCTGAAATCTGCCCTGGCAATATGCACTTCAGGTAATTCTTATCCAAATGTGATATGAACTGTGCATAGAAAATCATTCATAGCAAGGATTGTATTTGCTGATCTCTGGAGTTCCTTCTATCTCCTCACACCTTTGATCTGCTCAGATTGGTCTTGATTAGGCTGTAGTTTGCTGATTCCAGACAGATTGCACTTCTTTTGTGATGTGATCAGACACAATTCTTGTGATTAACAAGAGAAAGTAAATTCAATCCAAGTTATTTGACTTCCCACTTTTCATCTTTTAGCACTGGAATAAGCTATTATTTGATAAAGCTCCTTTACATCCCCAAACCGAAACCAAACAAAAAACTCCCTTGTGAAAAAAAAGGCTACCTAAATAAAATAGGAATGTAAACATGTTTGTTAAAAACAAAGGAAAAAAAAAACCCCAAAGCAATCAATCCAATAAAATTTGTTCCTGCCTGAACAATTTGTTTTCCAATAAGAAAGAAAATAAATTATCTCATCAAATGATGGAGTCTACTTTGAGAAGTACATATTCCTTGCATCCCCAATGATGCCAAGTACCCGGAGAAATACTGAGATTTGTTGAAGGAAGAGGTTTTTCTTGTTCTTTTTCCTTTTTCTTACAGCCAGGCAAAAATTGAAAGAGAAAATATGTTATTGACATTTCCCTGTTACTTAAAAAAATGTTTTATCAGATTTAAATGTCTAAAGTTCAAAATTATAGATTAATAAGGAAGATTATTTATAATTTTGAATTTTAGACATTAGGCATAATTCTGTTTCATTGAAAACGTAATTATACCACTGGGAAGGAGGTTCGATTCCAGCTCCACGGAGCAAAGGTTGGGCCTCCTACTCCCACCACCTGAGGGCAGTGATGCCCCCAACCCAAAACAAAGAAAAGAAAACATAATTATAATACAGAAAAGTTTCTGTTTTGCATGATTTTGTATTCTAACAACTTGGTTTCAGTTACTTTTTGTTTGTTTCTTAAGCAGCTCTTATCTAAAGGATAACTTTGCTAAAAGCAAGTAAATAATCATCTTTAAGTAAGACTAAATATAATTGAAAATGTTTCTGAGATTATAGCTAAATTTCTTATCTATACTTAATATCACTTGCCTTCAGAGAGGCAGACTACTGAATTCGGGGAAAAATAATGTTGGCTATAATTTTAGTTCTAACTTTATAAACTCATAGTGCCTGCGGTCACTAATAATCAAGTGGTTAGTCAACCTAGGATTATTTTTTCCTCTTCAAACCAATCAAAGGGAGATTAACAAACTAGCAAAGAATGTATTTTAAGATAATTTGTAGTAAAGCATAGCAGGGATTCAGTTTCATGAATGACTTTTGAATTTGTATCCCAAAGAAAGTAAGACAAATAAGAGGAATCAAATGAGATAATGTTTTGTTAACAATGTATGTTTGAGACCAAATTATCCACATTGAAAATAATGCTGGGAAAGTCACATTTAGAATAAATAGCTGGAATAATTGACTATATTTCATTTTATTTTCCTCCTCTCCCTTCCTTATACTCTCCCTTTTGTCCTTACAATTTATTTGTTAGAATTTGGTTTCAAGTCAGCTTGGTAAGATATATGAGTGAATTTAAATTAATTGAATATTCACTTTGTTCTAAGTGCAAATATTTGGCACTGGAGTGTTAACTTAAATGGTGGTTTGAATTCATCCAGTACTACCATGAAAAAGCGTTCTATCAATTAACTTCCATTTACAATACAGCCCATAAATTATAGAAGCTGTAATCTTAATGGAAGCCTTGTATCACGGATGTTGGTGTGTTTCCTCTATGTGGACTTAGTTGACATCTCACTTAGATCTCTGTTTGGGAACAAACCTATAAGATCCAGAAGCTATTCACTCTTATAGCTGGTAGCATCTAATTACATAACCCAAAGTCAAAGAAGGGTATCTCAGATTTTAGTTTGCGAGATTCTGGTTTGCAGCAAGCTGTGGATAACAGTGAAAGCCCCCAAATACACTTGTGAGTCTAATGGAAGATAAGATTAAACTGGTTACCAAACAGTATTGGAGAGATGACTATAAGAAATGCAAACAAAAGCTGACTTGAGAGGTCAAAGTCTGACACTTCATCTCCTTTCTGATGCACTCTGGGCTAGATAAGGTTTTCAATATTTTCTGTGTTTTTTTTTTCCTCTCCTTAATGGGATTTTTCCCTGATGTATTTTGTCATTGTGGGTGGTCTTCTTGACTCCTTGTTATGTATTTTTCTGGTTTTCAGTATAGGAAACTCAGGACTGATGAACCTATGGAGACAACAACTAGAAGAAGGTGTCCTGGGTATATGGGGAGATGGGGAAGGGGAAAGGGGAGCTGACATCCACGAGTTCAAGAAGACAGAACATTGTTTCGAAACTGATTGTGTTAGCAAATGTACAATGCTGCAGAATGTGATTGAACTTTGGAATGATATCACATCGGGATCAAATAATTTGAAAAATAAAATGAGGCTTGAAAAGCCCCGGAACACAGTTTTACTCAAAGGGTTTGCTAGTAGTTATAATGAACTGGAAACCAACTTACACCAATTTTTATTGTTCAGTGTTGACAATCTTGATGTTGTCTGTCTTTGAGTGAATTTCAATGAGTCACGTGACACCCTAGAACTGCCACATTCGTCTTCCAAAGGCATCAGCTTCATGGAAGAAGGTCATCAGGTCTTTTCTCCTTCAGAGCTACTGGGTGGGGTCTAGCTGCTGATCTCTCTGTTAGTATTCAAGCATGCAACCCTTTCATGACTAGGGAAACCTTCTATATCATCTTCACCACCTTTTGCTCATTTGGTCAGGATGCATTAATTTGTTTCTGATATACCATGTTTCTTATAGTTGCTGTTTTGTTTTCAATATTCTTTCTAAATGATCCTCTAGGCAAGATTAGCTAGCTTCAGTAATAAATCTACTTTATAAAATAATGTGAACATTAAGTAAATCAATGTATATATGACAGAAGAGAGTTTAGTATTTGAAACTGTTATTGAATAAATGCTTTTATTAATTTAGTGGATTACTTTCATAGTTTTCCTATTTGTAAAAAAATAATTGATATATGAGATAAATCGTAAAATAGAGAAATAATAAATGTACAGCTAAACAAACTTTCATTGAACACATTTGTAGAGTAGAACTAGTACACCAATTAATAGAAATAATAAATTTAACAAAATTACAAAAGTCTGCTCTATCCTTTTCCCATCACTACCAAACCCTTTTCCCCCAAGGGTAATCAGCACTTGACTTCCAACAATACAGATTAGTTTACATGGTCTTGAATGCTATATACATAAAATCAATCAATAAGTACTCTTCTTTATGGCTATTTTGCTCAATATTTTGCTTCTGAAGTGTATCAGTTTGTTACAAAGACTTATAGATTATATATCCCCATTGTTAGGAAACATTTTCTTCTGTGGTGAATATATCACAATTTATCCATCCTACTGCTGATGAACTTTGGTGTATTTTTCAATTTTTAAATAGAAATTCATGAGCATGTCTGAGATGTGGTCAACTACTTAATATGATTCTTCTGGCCATAATTCCTTTAGTGATGCATGTAAATTCTAGCTTCTCTGTTTGCTTTTAAAATCCCATTTTTTTGGCATCACTGCCCTCTGGTGGTGAGAAAGAAGGCCCAGCCTTTGCCCCTGTGGAGCCGCTGCTGGAATTGAACCTCCACCCCAGTGGGCTGCAGTCCCGCACACAACCACTATGCCACCAGGGCTCAGTCCTAAAATCCCATTTTGGAAGGCCATCTGCTATGCTAATAGACAGGATTAATGTAAAGTGTAATCTGAGGGTTTACTTCTCTAGAAATTATGACTCATGTCACCACCCATTATTTCCCTGGCGTATATATTTTCTCAAAGAAAACAGAAAGCAAACTCCCTGGCCCTGAGCTGATTTTGATTCATAGAGGTCTTATAGAGAGTCATGAAATCGCCCCAGTGAACTTCTGAGAGTGTGACTCTGTACAGGATCAGAAAGACCCATCATGTTCCTTGCAATGGCTGTGGAGTAAGGACTTAGGATCCCAACACGGAGCCCACAGCAGCACCAGGGCTCCACGGTATGGTTTTCTAAATCACCCCTCTAACAAAGCCTTTCATTTTCATGACTTTCGATTCCTGAGTGAACATTGGTAGAAGCAAGAATGACTGCTTTGACTTCTGGACGTTTTTGGCTTCTGGTCTGGATCATGCATTTGGGTAGCTTCTACCTGAGTGCCAGTTCTTAGGATTTGAGTTATGATCTGATTGGATTTCACCAGCTTCCTCAGCCTCCTGGAGGAGGATCCATTCTAAAGACAGACTTCTGAACTTCGCAGCCTGGAAACTATAAACATAGGAGCCTATTTTGTTTTAAGCTTTGTGAGTCCTGCCATTTGTTACAGTGAATTTCATAACACAGGGAAATCCAAGTGGAGGAATGCTGGCTCACATCCAGACAAATGGAGCAATGTGACATCTTGGAAAAGTTTTGCATTTGAAGACATCTTTGATTTCCACTTTCTGGGTAATAATCTGGTGTTAATTCCTCTAAAATAATTATTCTGCCTCTTATTGAATATATATGATTTTTCATCTCTGCTTGGCTTCATGTTTTACATTTTTTATTGTTGCAACTTTAGTGGGGCTGAATGCCATTATTAGGTAGCCCTGGGGCATAATAGGTTCCCAGCTGGCCTGCTAACTACAAGGTCAATGGTTTGAAACCACCAACTGTCCTGGGGGTGAAAGATGACTTTCTAACCATGTCAAGATTTACAGTTTTGAAATCCAAAGATGCAGGTTTATTTTGTCCTTGGGGGTCACTATGAGTCTGAATAACTAGATGGCCGTGAGAGTGGTTTGTTTTTTTTCAGAGTCTTTCATATACTGCCATAACCATGGATAAGCCCATGAACACAAAGAGGCACAGAAGTAGGCAATGCTTCATTCTTTCATGCGTTAGGTCACCCTGTGATGTTGTTGATTTTAGGAGCCGTGGACTCTGTTCCTGCTGGAAGCGACTCTATGCGCAATAGACAAAACATTGCCCAGCATCAGCAGCATCCTTGTTCTTATGTTTCAACTCATTGTGGCAGCTGCTCTGTCAATCTATCTTATTGAGGGCCCTCATTTTTTTTTTTTTTTGCTGTTCTTCTATTTTATTAAGCATGGTGTCCTTTGCTAGGGACTGGCCTCTCCTGACAAGAGATTCAAAGTATATGATTCAATGTCTCATCATCCTCACTTCTAAAGCTCATTCTGGCTGTACCTATTCCAAGACAGACAGGTTTATCCTTTTGACAGCCTCTGGTATTCTTCACCAACACCATAGTTCAAATGCATTCACTCTTCTGTGGTCTTCCTTGATCAACTTTTGCATGCATACGAGGCAATTGAAAAGACCATGGCTTATGTCAGGGAGTCCTTAGTCTTCAAAGTAAATTCCTTGCTTTTCAACCCTTTCAAGAGGTCTTATGCAGCAGATTTATCGAATGCACTGCCTCATTTGACCTTTTGACTGCTGCTTCTATAAACACTGTTTATGCATCCAAATAAGACTAAATAGTGCACAACTTCCGTCGTCTTTTCTTTTATCCTGATCCTACTTATTGGTATATGTGTGAGAATTTTGATTTTAATTATATTGAATACAATTCAATATTGTAATATTTGCTGGTTTTTTTTTTCCAGTCAGGACTTGAGGTCCATCTCACTTTCAGAAGCAAGGCTTATCATGCTGTTAATAAGCTTTCCCCCTATACTGATGCAGAATTTTTCTTCTTAAACTTTAGCTTCTCTGATTATTTTATAAACATGCAGATTGAATATGTCCGATGAGAGTATTCAATCCTGACACACATCTTTCTTGATTCTTAAATGCCTCACTTTCCCTTGTTCTGTTGGTACAACTGCTTCTTTATCTGTGAAAGGATCTGTATAAGCTCGATGAAGTGTCTGGAACTCCTATTCTTCTCAAGACTATCCATAGTTCTTAAACTGAAATAACGAAAGTAAAAGTTCAAGCCTTGAGCTACAATACTGAAAGACTATCTATGCAAAATATCGAATGATTCAGGAAGCATGAAAATGGAAAGAATACGCAGAGTTGCTATATCAAAAATAGCTTGTCGACATCCAAGAATTTCAAGAGATAAAGCATGAGCCAGAACCAATGATAATGAAAGAAGTTCAAGAGGCGCGGAGGGCATTCGCTTAACACGAAGCTTCAGGAACTAATGGAATAGCAGTTGCAGTGGTTCAACTAGCTGAGCCAGCATTGGCAGTACTCACTCATCTGTGCTCAGAAATTTGGAAGACAGCTACTTTTTCAACTCACCGGGAGAGATCTGAATGTGTGCCAATTCCAAACAAAGATGATGCAAAAGATCGTACAAATCATAGAACAATATAGTACATGCAGGCAAAATTTTGCTGTGGCAGGACTACACTGATCAGGAATTTAGGCTGGAATCAAAACTGGATGCAGAACCAGAGACATCATTGCTGATTTCAGATGGATCTTGGCAGAAAACACAAAATACCAGAAAGATGTTTACTTTTGTTTCATTTACTCTGCAAAGCCATTTGACTGTGTGGTCCTTAGTAATCAAAAGATAGCCTTGAGAAGAATCAGATTTTCACCAGGAGGGAGAGCTGACTAAATGGCAACTGAATTAAATTTATTTAAAATAGTCTATTCATTAATTTCCTTGTTCCTGCTTTGGAGCAAATCAAAACAGAAAAGCAGCACCACTAAGTCTGTACGAGTGTCTAATAAAAAAAGTCATGCTATCTTACAGTTAAAAAGTGTTAAGGGATCTTTATTCTTGAGCAGCCATAAATTGTAAGGTTAAAAGGATGTAAGTTATTCCTGGCAGTATTAAACAGTCAGCATAAGAGTGTAAATACAGTTCTTCTAACTATGGAAAGTGAAATTTCCCATGAGAATCATATTCCAAGAGAAAGTAGTTTATTCAGGAATTTTCAACTCGGGTATTTCTGTGGTAGTGCCATTGCTCTTTTTAGCTTCAGACAATTTCTTGTAGGGAATTGATTTTTCACAGGTAGTTCAAGAGGTATCCAAAGACAGAATTCAGTGGCTTGACTTTAAGACAAGAATAGGATACATCAATGATGTGACCAGTGTTTAAAAAGGGATTTGGAAAACTATTAAAAGGAAACTTTCTGAGTAAAGGTATGATAAAAGATAGACATTTCAGTAACTATCACAATCATTAATCTACCATCCACTCAGAATACCTTCAGCTAGAGTTCATTTTGTCCATGAAATGCTAATGGATGGGAAAGAAAGATAATTCATCATCATGGAAGATAAGCACAAAGTGTGGCAACAAACATGAGTCCTCTTGTTCTTGATGGGAGGTCGGTAGAGATGAATAGAAGCTGTGATGGAGGAGAAGCCTTCTCTTTTAATTAGTACTGGTCAAGCGAAACAAGAGAGAGTGCATTTTTAGATGATATAGAGGACAGTGCTGAAGATGCAGTCCAGGGAGAATAGAGGGTCTGCTCAGATGACATAAGAGCAAATTAAGAGGGAGGGAGGGGAGATGGAGAAAGGAGAGAGAGAGAGAGAGAGAGAGAGAGAGAGAGAGAGAGAGAGAGAACAAGAACAGCATCCTGGACCACCAATGCCTTGAAGTTGACATTCCTTCTTCCAGCAGCCAAAGCACAGAGAGGACCATGGGACTGGCCCCACCATGAGACAAGATGTGCCCTCACTGAGCCACAGTGCTGAAGGTGGCAGCATTGGAGACACAGTGTGTGTGCCTGGTCAGATCTCCCCACCCTGGAATAAAACATGAGTAGCAAGGAGAGAGAGCTATGTAATCCCAGAGAATCCTGCAAAATAGATTTCAGAAACTGTGGGCATGGCATGGCATTTCACAAATCTGATTATAAAACAAACAGAAGTGTCCATAGAAAGACCTGGAACTATTTATAGACTTTTATTTTTCCATTTTTTTCCTTTTTCTCATGTCTATTCACCTAAGATAGGTAGGGTGACCAATCCTGTGGAGAAAACAACAGAGCTGACAGCTCTGGGGGGACATGGGAGAGGAGGAGGTGAGAGAAAGGGAAGGAGGAAGCTGTAACTCAGGGGATAGGGAACAGTAAGAGACCTAAAATTTATGGCTGGTGAGGAGGTTTTAGAATGCCTGGTGGGGGTTGATCAAAAGCAATATAGCCAAGAGAAAACTGAGAATCAAATGAAGGGCAGATGTGATGGTGGGACAGGAGGAAAGTAAAAAGAAACAAAGGAAATAACTAAGTGACAAAAGACATTTATAGAGGTACAAATGTAGCTGTCGCAATCATAAAGCATGCCCATATGTAAGTATAGAAATATATCCATAGGGCTATAGGTCTAGGTACACACACTTAAATGTTAAATATTAAGCCAGCAGACATCACTGGGTCTCAAATATTCCCTTGATGCAAGAACAGCCTGTACTAACAGTCTGGTATTCTGTGGTCCTCATGTGCCTGATATCATTGCTGAAGTCAAAATGAGTGCATAAGCAAATATGGTAACAAATTCTGATGGTGTCTGGCTGCTAAAATATATAGCATCTGGGGTCTTAAAGACTTAAACAAGCACGTATGTTACCATTCTTTCACTACATTGTTTACTTCCTGAATTCCAAAACACCTTTTAGTTCCCTACTTTGGTTCTCATTCTGTTTAATTTGAAAGTTCATGTGTGTTACCATTATCACCTTATTGTTTACTCCCTGAATTCCAGAAGACCTTTGGTCCCCAACTGATGGTATCCCTATGCATAATAGAACAAACTATTGCTCCGTCTTGGAAAACCTGACAGACCACTGCCATGATATGCTGATGATCAGATTGCTGTGATCCATAAGATTTTCATTGGTTGATCAATAGAAGCCGATATTTGGCCTTTCTTCTTAGTCTGTCCTAGTATGGAAGTTTTGCTACAATCTGTTCTGCATCATAGCAGAATGTGAGCCTCCATTGACAGAGGGGTATTGCCAGTGTTTTCAGTTCACTGGTTGGGAATCGAATACCAGTCTCCTATGAAGATAGGCGACTTCTGTAATTCTTATAATAACCTAACTAGATCAGGTTATGTTTTAGTCCCTAGCAGTCAAGAATCCTAAAGAAAAATGCCCTCCCTAAAATAGCTCACTGATAGAAGGCATGGACTGCCAAAAGAGGAAGTTATTTAATGGTGTGAGTTGGAGAAACAGTTGAGGTAGAGGGAAAGGCATATGCCAGCGTTGTCTTGAAAACATGCAGCACATTGGAAGTTCAAATTATTTGGTACTGTCTGGATCAAAGAGAGATTTTAGAGTACCATGGACTGCCAAAAGGATAATCAAGTCTGTCTCAGAAGAGCTATGACCAGTATGCTCCTTAGAGGCAAGAAGGAGAAGATTTCATGATACCCTTTGAATTTGTTGTCAGGAGAGAAAAGAGAGATCATGCTTAGTATAGTTGGGAGGTATAGAAAAAGAGGAAGGCCCTTAAGAAGATGGATTCACACCATGTTTGCAACATGGGCTCAGGCATAGAATTCTTAGGATGATACATGACAGGGTAATGCTTACTTACCTGTAGCATTATGCTTCCTTACCGGCTTTTTTAGCACATAGGGTTGCTATGGGTTGGAACCAACTCAATGACGTCTCACAACATCTAACAACAACAACAACAACAACAACAAGGCAACAAAACTGCAGCTCAGTAACTATCTGCTTCAGGCTTATCATTGTGTTTTGGTTGCTTATTCTATCTTTGCTCTTACAAACTTACATGTGAACAGAGTGTAACCATCTTTTGTATCTTAGAATGATTATTGTGTTTGTCAAATGAAAGACATTTACTTGCTGTGGAAGGGCTGAAGAATGCATGTCATCTTTGTCAATTGAGAGACAGGGATCCCTTTCTGTCCCCAACTATCATGGCTGCTGGAAAGTTGCTGGATGAATTTGGCCTTTGGTTTCTTTAGTTGTATATTAATAATGTTAGATTAGATGCTCTTCAAGACTCCTGAGTCCTACCTTTCAATGAACCTGTGTTGTTTTGGTTGTTAGGTACTGGCCATCAGTTCCCACTCAAGCAGGCCCTATGTACAAAGAAGGAAACAGTAAGAAACACTGTCTGGTCCTGAATCATCCTTTAAACCTGCCCCGGCCTGCGGGGCATTTGCAGCGTGGATCTCTGGGTCCGGAGCCTGGAAGACGAAGATGGGCAGGGGACGCGAAGAATGGAGGCAAGACAGGTTTCTGATCAAGCCTCGTTTATTGGGGCAAAACTCAGGGTATATAAAGCCAATGTTTTACAGCTTATGTTAATGAGGTAGAGTCAACAGAGGCCAATCCTGGCCGAGTGCCAG
>PVJH01029800.1:0-25562 GCA_004026705.1 Nesogale talazaci | reverse complement strand
GTTTTTGTTTTTTTTTTTGGGGGGGGGGTGCATCACTGCCCTGGTGGGAGTAGGAAGCCCAGCCTTGCTCCTAGAGAGCTGCTGCTGGATTTGAACCACCAACTCTGTGGGTTGCAGTCCCGTACACAACCACTACGCCACCAGGGCTCAGCCCTAGACCACTTAAATTTAAGGCAGATAGGTCTGGCTCAGAAAATTATGGTGACTCACTCTTTCTTGGGTACTTTCTTGTTTTTTTGTTTTTTTGTTTGTTTTTTTTCAAAGGACCCAGGATGATCACAGGAACTTAAGCTTTAAGGAAATTAAAAATTGTAGTGGTGGGGAAAAGTCTAGGAAAGTTAATGCAAGGAAATCTGCCCTCCTCGATTCCCTCCACAGCAATGCGGCTGGCTTTTCTTTAAAGGAGAACTTCTTTGGGAAACCCTATCTCTCCCCTTCCCCCCCCGCCCCCCCATCCCAGCCCTGATCTTGCCCCTTTAAACTCCTGCTTGTTCCCCAAACTCAAAGAAAATAGAAAAGGTACATAATTTGAATCCTTTGAAGATGCAAAACTTTTGTTTTAACATGCTGTAAACTGAAGAGTACAGAATTCTTCAGGGAAGAGTTAGATGGAAAAACCTTCTTCAAAAGTATATAAAACTTGGGAGGGAAGGTGGGGTAGAAAGGGGGAACCGATGACAAGGATCTGCATATAACCTCCTCAATGGGGTTTGGACAACATGGAAGTGGTTGAAGGAAGACATCAGACAGTGTACAATATGACAAAATAATAATGCATAAATTTTCAAGGGTTCATGAAGGAGGGGAAAAGGTGAGCTCTTTACCAAGTGCTTAAGTAGAAAAAAAATGTTTTGAAAATGATGGTAGCAACAAATGTACAGTTGCATGAGTCCCAAATAAAATGATTAAAGAAAAAAAAAAAACTTGGGTGGCAGATATATTGACAAACAAAAGCTTTACATATGAATGCTTTGCTCAATAAAAGGTTTTTGAATATTTGTAGCAGTATTTTGACTGGTAACACTACATTTTCTTCTTGAGCTGCCCTCAAATAGCCCATCTAGTGTTTACTTTATCAATCTCCTGCACATTTTAGCTCTCTATTATGTTTAAGAGCAAATTTTAGTCTCTTCTGACATCCATTTGGTCTTTTCAGGTTTTTTTGTTTGTTTTAAATGATCTTTGGGTATCTTCTTGAATCATATCCTGATGTGATGCCATAACTCATCTGGCCTTTGGCCATTAGTTTCAATGCATTAAATTTATCGTTGAAATAAGTCTCTAAATTTAGGTGGGATATACTAAAGGTCTGCACTTGCCTATGTACTCCACGGCCTGTCCTTGGTCTTAGTCTGAATGACATTGAGTTCTGCCGTCACCTCTTTCTATAGATGAGTTGATTTGGTTCTTGTATATTCTATTTTTCAATATACATGTATATACTTTTTTTAAAGTTTTTATAGTTTATTAATTATCTGGTGAAACTCCACAGAACCAGTGCAGATCAAGTCACTGTAGAATCTTCATTCTTTCTCTTTGCCGGCACCCACGTTGGCCTTGGCAGCCCCGCTGACTTTCTCCATTCTGTTCTTGCGTTCCTTGCGTTGTTTTCTTGAGGTCTTTTTCTTCTCATACAGGCCATGTCTCGCAAGTCTGTGTTTAGGTTCATTTTTCTTTGCATAATCCAAAGAATCGTAAATCATGCCAGAACCAGTAGTCTTGCCACCACCAAAATGGGTCTTAAACCCAAATACAAAAATGACATCTGGTGTGGTCTTGTACATTTTGGCTAGTTTTTCATGAATTTCTGTCTAAGGCGCTGCTGCTTTCCCAGGATGAAGGACATCGATGACCATTTGTTTGCGCTGAAGTAGTCAGTTGGTCATGAACTTCCTGGTCCGGATGGTTACTGGGTCATTCATGATGGCAGTCCAGCAGCCAGGCACAGAAAGGAAGTACTTCTCCCACATGTATATAATTGCCATTTGCATTGCTGAAAAATGTCTCTCCAATGAATTAGGTTGTCGGTCTTAAAAATCTCTAACATGCTATCTTTGTTGTCTCAACATATTTCCCAATTCTTCCTACCCTTGAGTCCATTCTGAGTCTATCCACTCTACTGGAGAGAGAAGAACTGACCCAAAGTTTGTGAAATAGTAAATCTTTACAGGAGTAGAAAGCCTCATTGTTCTCCCAGAAGCAGCTGGTGGTTTCGAACTGCTGACCTTGCAGTTAGTAGGCCAATGCATAAACCACCATATAAGAATTTTTACATTATAATCATCAGGAATTATCAATGCATTTTGATGGCATATTTGATCAATTTTAATAAAAAAAATCTTACACTTATATTCATCTTTTGAATTAACGGTTGGTGCTCAAATTTTAATAATAGTCCTGTTAACTGCACTTCTTTATATGGATATTATCCTATCACCAGGATAGATCTTGAAATGCTGTTTTTGAAATAAGTATGACAACAACCAATTTCAGGCCTAGACAATTAAACAATCTGACTGCTTCTTAAGAGGCCTTAGAACTTCATATTACAATTTCATGTCTATTGGAAATTAAACAGTAAAAAAAACCCACACTATAGTCAAGTACATTCTGACACATGCTTGGGGTGTTAACGCTGTCGATCTTTATGGGCGCAGGCAGCTCATCTTTCTAAGCATCTGGTAGGGGTGAATGAGTGGCTGATCTGGGGGCGAGTAGCCCATGCTCTACCCACTACCCCACCAGGGCTCCTTCCACTCAGCACAAGTATCTGCGAAGTCACAAAACTAGTTCTAATCAGCACTGTACAAAAACCACTCACCTTTGCCTCTTAAACGTGACATGGCCTTCTGAAATTTAAAATAAGGTAATATTTTGCGTGTGTGTGTGTGTGTGTGCGCGCGCGCATGCATGTGCGGGCGCACACAGGTTTATACACACACATAACCATGAACTATGCCCTTAAGTTCTTAAGAAAGCACACACAAGCATGGAAGCTTTTTCTGAATGTGAGCTGGAGACCAAGGAATATCAATCTAGGCAACTAAATAAACAATATTTCTTAAGTGCTTTTTTTCACTTCTGAAAAATGTGCTCTGACTGTGGCTTAGGATCATGCTACAGACAGGACAGTTGAGCATTCAATGCTTCAGTCTGAAGGTTCTTAAATGTTTTCTCTCAAAGGCACATTTTATGGCTTAAATAATACTCATTTCTCATTTAGTAAAAATTATCTCTCGCATCTATTATTAGAATTCTGCAAAATTTACATAGGAATCAAGATGAAATCTGATAGAATACCATTTTTGAATTATGATAAGAAAAGTTTTCTTCTTTTATCTAGACTTGATCGTAGAATAAATGAAAATACTATTATCTATGACAAATACTACTGAACAATATACCTATTGTGGACCATGATTTCCCAGCTGCGATTCTCAAGGCATGGGTCTACATAAAATGAGTTGAATGTCTAGATTCTAGAATGTAATGTGCTGATTTTTCATAATTTAAAGAACTTCAAGGACACTGCAACTCTAGCAAACAATTAAACTCCAATGATCAAACAAGCCCCCCAAAAACAACCTGACCAACTATGACAATCTATACATCAGTCTTATCAGTATTTCTCTAAAATCAACTGAATTAAAATATTATTCTGTGACTATTACCATATATACTCGAGTATAAGCTGACCCGAGTAGTAGCTGAGGCACCTAATTTTACCACAAAACCTGCGTTAAAAATGTGCTGAAAATCTCAACTTGAGTAATGAGTATATGTGGTAACTTCAAATATTTAGAAAAGTATCGGGCTGAGCCCCGGTGGCGTAGTGGTTGTGCACGGGACTGCGGCCCACTGGGACGGAGGTTCAATTCCAGCAGTGGGCCTGAGCCTCCTACTCCCACCACCAGAGAGCAGTGATGTCCCCCCCCCCCAAAAAAAAAAGAAGAAGAAAAGAAAAAGTATCAAAGTAGACATTTACTATCTATTAGAGACTATTCTTTTCTGTGTTGGCATATATAGGGTGCACCACACGAAATTAAGAGCGTAGTCTGGAGTTTAGAATTGTTTTTTATGGCTTATAAACTTTTCCAAGTCCTAAATATTGAAATTGGAATCAACTGCCTTAAATCTATGAAAACTTATACTTTCTTAGTACACATATACCAAGAAATACTATATAAATCAAACATTTGCAATTGTTAATATAGAGTACTTTCTAAAGGCTGAATTCAGGTAAAGTGTATATCCAAGTGTTTGTGTTCCAACTGTGTATGAAATACTTGCCTTCATCTGCCCTATTTATTTCATGTTCTGGAAGCCTGGAACTGCTGGGTCTGGAAGGTGAACCCACAGATGGCTGCAATGAGGGAAGCTCATCAACATCTCTCAAATTAGCAAGCATATCTTGTAGTTTTGACCTATTGGGCCCTAGTCCCAAAAAAAAGAGAGAGAGAGAGAAAGAAGAAGAACAAAAGAAGAGAAACAGATTTATCTAATCACGTCAAAACTGTGTCATAAACCTTATTTATATTTGCCAACATTTACCTTTTATAATGACATTATACTTTATTAAGCAGTAATTATTTTCAGAGGAAACTTTCATTTTCTGAAAAGAATTCTACATAGACATTTTAAATAAATGAAATGATATTATTTGCATGAAAAAGAATGCTTGTGTCCAATCTTAAAAGCAAGATTATTCTATAATCAAACCCTGGCATACTACTCTAAGCACAGATTCTACAGATGGTGAAGCTATTGTGTACTGAATTAAATATTGTTTGTTTGTCTGTCTGTCTAAATTAAGTTGCATTCATTGCCTTACATCCTGAAGCTATGGTACCCAAGATGAAGTCTCATGCCCTGATGATTACTTACCTGAGCTTTGATCCATCATTCTCCCACATCCCTGTTTTGATTGTTTTATATAGGATAGAGGCTGAAACAGATCTTCGGTAGTTTTTCCTGTTACAAGTTTAATTAAGAATGGGAAAAATCTTACCCATAGTCCATTACGGTTTTTTTTCCCTATACCAGCAAAGAATACAACTACTTTCAAGCAATATTAACTAATATCTAGAAATATATTGTCAAGACATTGTTTGGTGTACACAATTTGACTGGAAATATTTCTAACAGGCCACATTAAAAAGACTCAAACTTATCCATTGACTTATTAGTTAAAATATTCAGTTAAAATATTTATGGTAATTTATAAATCAATGCTTTATAAAGCAAATCAAAGCATTGGGTCATTTGTTTTTAACATTTCTTCACTTGTTCCCAGACTCCTGTTTTATCAAAATAATATGAACTAACGATGACAGACTGCTGACCTTCAGTCTCTATATAGGTCTTTCCATCTTCAACGGAAGATGCTCAATTTCACGTATACCACCAGACACCAAAAGTCCTTTTCTTTGCAACTTTAAAAAAGTGCTACAATACTGATCAAATTTCCTATACAAGGAATCCAATTGCTTCTATTAGTACAGATAATGTTCCAGTCAAATGGTGCCATTTTAAGACTATAAATGCTAAATTTTAACTACAGCGATGCCTGACAGTTGACAAAAAGTGACTACTGAATATAATAGATGGATTCTCTTTCAGTTCTGGCTACCTTTCCATTCTCAAGGTCTTTTACAGTGTCACATGATGACCGAAAGTAACACACTAAATTTTATTTAATTAAGTCCAGAAAAATTCTAGTTTCTCGTGCATGTTATAGTATACACATTTTCCTCAAAATTCCAATTTAAATTACTTTATCATGGTTCTGAGAAGCCATGAGAAATCATTTTTCACTTTATGTATTGAGATTCCTTTATTACACAGAATGTTAATGGTTGATACTATTTAACATAATAGTCACTCTTTTTATCAGTTCTAACTAAACACTTAAAATTCTAAGGTCCTTTAAGATGTAAATGTTTCAAACTAAGCGCTATGCTATAAAAGAAGGTCCTAACAGAAATTATTTGTTTTAAGGTAAGCACTAGTATCTCTTTAAAAAGAGAAAAGGCACACCCTTGTAATCCTTTGTAACTCTGAAATACATTTCTCCACAAGTTAAGTAAATCCTGATCTCAATTTATAATTCTTTAATATCACAGAGGATGAAATTCATTCTTGCCATAAAAAGGAGCTCCATGTTCAGTGTCAATGAGACAGGAAGTTTACACAAGTTTACAGGGATGTTTGAAATTGTTTGTATTTTCATCTTACACATTCACATAGGTCTTTGCTAAACTTTTATGAATAATTTATGTAATGAAAGTTAGGCATATATGATTCACAGGGCTAGAAATTTCACTTTGGTTTATTTTTGATGTGGCACACATTTGGCCAAACAGGAAAAAGCTAATTGGTATGATTATACTTGACAAGTTATGCATTTGCCTCTGTGCCCTGTATAGCATATAATAGTGAGAACTAATGAATTACATGCTATGAATACAAAGTATCATCAGGGGTAGAAATTAATTTTCTGTCTTACAGAGCTAAAATAATAATATTAGCACTAATTTTGCCAGATTTCCTCAGCTAGTTGAGATATAAAATATTGTGAACAGTGAAATATCATTTTTGTAATGAAGCAAAAATTTAAAAAATCAAATTATAACTATGTTTGAATGCATAGTCCAACACTATCTTAAGGTTCAGCATTTATGAATGGAATATGACTCCATAATCACAATAGGCTTTTCCCCCCAAAAAAATTTATAATCAAGTAGTCATTAATTTCAACCCCTGGGAACAGTGAAAAGGAAAAGCGGTCAGGAGCAGAAAAGAAAAAGAGTAAGTAGTTTTAGGAAAACATTGAAAAATAATCAGGGATGTGAACAAGGCGAGATTTATGATTTACAGACACAATGTTTTCCACTTACTCTTCACCCCCTTTTTCCCCTTTCTCTCCTTTTTGTATTGCTCCTTGAGTTTGGTAATTACTCCCTGGTCCACATTCCAGGCTTCAGGCATGAGACACTGGTCTTCCTTTTCTAAACAGAGTGAAACAAATGAAACAGCCTTCTTCAATCAAATCTTAAACATTTAAAGTCAGTTGGTCTTTTATTTTTATTCCTGAATAAAAAAACCACTATTTTCTTCATAGCATCACTCATTTAAAAAAGTTGTTGGTTATCCATTAAAGATACAAGTCACACAAAATACAACAGTCAAAAAACAATGATCAAATCCTTTTTTTAAGGTAATAGTATTACATTTCTCTTGATAGACAAAGGAATATTATTTGAAAGATTTGGGTGACTTTTAGCAAAGCAAGCCAACTTCATCAATAAGAACTTTAAAGTTTTTATTCTATAGTCCAAATTCAAATACAATTTGTTGATGCACAAAAACCATTTTTTATTATATGATGAGAGATTGTCAGGAAATGACAAATGAAAACTATTTTATGAATTGTATCACTAATAACAATATATATATATTTTTTTTAGTGGGCATCACTGCCTCTGGTGGTCGTGGGCGCTACCCAGCCACCAATGGATTTGAACCGCCAAGCTCACGGGCTGCAATTCCGCACTCAACCACTTACGCCACCTGGGCTCAGCCCTAATAACAATATTTTATAAAGCTTACTGCTCACCTTTTGTTCAAAATCTAACACATTTTAAGGGATGTATTAGTTTGTAAACTCCTAAAATGAACAGGAGATTGAATTTATATTAGAAAAAAATATTCAATAGCCAACTTTTCACTATGCAGAACGAAATTCAAACGTGTTTATACTATTAAAAAAATCTATATGCTATGTCTGATTCTATGTATGGGCATTAGAGCCATGGTGGCAGTTGGCTACACATTGATCCAATAGCATCACAAGGCCGATGGCTCAAACCCATCTGGTGTTCCACAGGAAACATAAAGATGAGGTAGTCTGCTTCCATAAAGATATACAGTCTTGGAAACACCATGGGGCAATTTTACTCTCTATGTCATACAACCTGGGATCAACTCACCACTTGTGGGTGTGGATTTCAGTGTGTTTAGTTCAGAACTCTGGCGTGAAACCAAGACTCACATTCACGGGCTGGCTCTACATTTGCATGAGAAAGTCTCACAGCCTGAAACTAAACACACACCAGGCAAACTCCCCTCTCCCTCCTCACCCAACTTGTTTTACTTACAGGCTTCTTCCATTTCAATTAATGGCATTTCCATACTTTCAACTGATCGAACCAAAAACCTCTTCTTGCACATCTCATGTATTTTATGAAATAGTTTCCTTTACCTTCAAAAGACCTTTAGAGTTTATTTCCCTGCATACCGACTGCTATTACTTTGATTGTTTGCGGGAATGCCACCTCAGCCCACACATTCCCTCGGTTCTGCTCTAACCATAGTTATCCTGGTGGGATACACTCCACACAACAGCCTGAGGGCATTTTCGACAAAAATCCTATCTTGTATTCCTCTATTCAGCAGCTCTTGCCCCTAATGTGTCCCCGACTCACCAGTGGTCTAAATGACCCAGCCAGAACCAAAATTTAAAACACCAAACCAACTGCCATGGAGGAGATTCCGATTGATAGCAGCTTTGTAAGACAGGGGGAAACTGTCTCGCATGATTTGCAAGACTGTAATCTTTAAAGAAGCAGACTTTCACATCTTTCCCCTGCAGAGCCACTGGTGGGTTCAAATCACCAACCTTACAGTTAGCAACAGAGCATTGGCTCCTAAATGGTCTTATATTCTGTTTCTTCCCACATTCTCCTAGAGAACTCGTTCCAGATTCTGGTCTCACTGAAAGCCTCGAGCATGCCACGACAGCTTATCTTTGGGCAATGAGGCTGAGGCAAACAAATCTGCCAAGCAACCCAGAAAGTATTTTTTGAGTAAACCAAAATGGCTTTAAGATATCAAAGGGCTCGTAAGCGTAAGCAACTAGTCCCTCACAAGTAAAGTTCCAACAAATGAAAAAGAATATACCAAAAAAAAAGAAAAAGACTAGTAATTTATTTAATATATCAACCGGAAAAGTCATTAAAAGATTCATCAAATGCCCTAGCATTATAAATTACTTCTGATAAATGAAGAAAATTAATATCTACTTTAAAATTGGGAACCATAACAGAAAATCCAGCAACATAAGCATAATCTCTCTTTCAGACCTTATGTTATTAGGATTGTTTATTATTTACACAGAATGAATACCTATTCCCTTGAGGTGATTAAACACATCATTTCACTATGGTTCAGGTGGGGGGAAAAAAGATAATTAAAAGAAAAACATTTTTCTATCTTGCTCATTAAGAATAATAGGCAAACTTCTCCACACACCTGAAGGTGTCTGCATGGATCATTATAAAATGACTAACAAACTGCTTAGAAAAATTATTTTTGGGGGGAGCGTGATCACTGCCTCTGGTGGTCGTGGGAGCTACCCAGTGCTGCTCCTGAGAGCCACCACTGGATTTGAACCGCCAACTCTATGGGCTGCAGTCCCGCACTCAACCACTTAGGCCACCAGGGCTCAGTCCTAGAAATTTTTTAACATGAGTAAAAATATGTACTTCTTTTGGCCTTTAGAATTCTAACTATTATGTTCTTTAGAAAATATGCAGAAATATGGTTTAAAATAATACTTACGTTTAAAATTAAAATACTTAAAAGGCTTTCATTTTACATAATAAAAAATATCAATAGTAAATGAAATAATGTGTCTTTTAATGTTATGAGGTTTTACGCATCTAAATAACAATAACTTCTACAAAACAATTTTATATCATCCTATTATCTTAAGAGAAAAATATTTCAAATAAGAAACCACTGGTTCATTGTTTGAGAGCAGTGTAAATGTTTATAATCTTAAATAATATCAAAGCCACTAGTCATAGTCTATTATTTCAAAAAATTCATCTGACCAGATGCTGACTAGGTTATATTTGAGCAATCTACCAAAATGTTCTGGAGTTTCAAAGAGTAAAAAAAAAAGGGGGGGGGCTGATTTTTTTGTTTTGTTTTGTTTTGGTTTGGGGGCTTCACTGACCTATGGTGGTCGCGGGAGCTACCCAGTCTTGCTCCTGGGGTTTGAAGCTGGGTTTGCTGGCGCTGCTGGGTTTGAAGCGCCAAACCAGTGATCCGCAGTCCCACACTCAACCACTACAACACCGGGGTTCAGTGCCCCCAAATCAATGTAAACGCGAAATCTCACCCTAAATATTTTCATAAGCATTCTAATTTCGAGTACTAGTATAATATTTATGTATACAACCAAAATAGACATATTTATTTAAAATGAAAATCAAGACACTTTTATCAGTATTTTCCATACACACATTCAATTCTTTACACCAAAATAATGATTACTGTACACATTTTAATTAATTTATCATCCAATATCAGCTCTAAGTCTTAAAAATATAATATATTCTATATTTAAAGTAGTTGTTGAATGAAAGTTGATAAAAACATTTACTCTCACACCCTATCAACTAGTTATCATCGATACAGGGGTAGAAAATTAATTTAGTATGGCTCTTCTGGCCAAAATCTCTAACTCCCACTAAAGAACTGTCCCCTCCATGCATCTGATAAGAAGGTGGGGGAAGATACTGAGGATTTCCTAAAATGCCATTCTGCTGAGCATAAATCGAGCTGGAGGAAGAGAAGGAGGAGCAGGACAAGCAAGATCTAGGAGTGGAGTGTGTCCTCTGGACCAGGGATCCCTATATATTGAACTACTTGAATCCAGAAGATGGTACAACATCAGAATGCTCAAACAGCAGCTAAACCAAGAGCCAAAGAGTAGAGGATTTCTCAGCCCACAGAAGGAGCAATGCTGAGCACTATCGGGCAGGAAGCTTGGCTTGTGGAGTGCGGTGCCCCGGGCCACCTAACCAGGATTGCTGGTACTGCTGAGGCATGGAAATGAAGTTGAGAACCTTTGGGCTTGCTGGAGTGTGTCTCTGGGCACTTAGTTCTGGGAGCTTGGTGTGCTGACACACAGAGCTTGAGCTGAATGCCTTCAGATTAAGGATTACGACTGAGTGGTATGCCCCTTTGAGCATCAACTATCAATCTGGAAAAACTAGGTAACATGTCCTGATGAACAACTATCCTGAGCATTTTTCACTGACATTACAACCTGCTAACTTCCTTAATAAACCCTCTCATCATTAATTTTGTCTGAGAGTTATGTCTGGCCATTTAAATGCATATTAGAACTTAGAGATCAAGTAGAGAATACTACTTAAGGACAACACAATCCCTAACAGCAACTTTAAAAACAAGATTCCTCCATAGTTTAACTTTATATGTTTTAAATTCTCAAAGATTAGAAAAAGGATATATATCTGACTTAAATTTAGAAGAAAAATAAACGTGAATTTGGATTTTCTCATTAATGCTATAGTAAATTTTAAATAAGGATTCTATACAGCTAGCTCTATAATGATATGAGTTCATACTGATGAGTAAATACTTTATAACTTAGTAATTAGCAAATCAACACATGACAAATTTTTACCATTAGCTATTTAAAAAACTGCAAACTACATTCCTAATGCTATGATCCCTTAATACAGTTCCTCAGATTGTGTTGACCCTCCCCCCAACCATAACATGATTTTAATTGCTATTTCATGACAGGAATTTTGCTAATGTTATGAATCAGGTGACCTCTGTCAGTCATTCGACCCCCAAAGGGGTTGCAACCCACAGGTTGAGAACTGCTGCTCTAAGGATAAATCTCACCACCACCGTATTTTAGTATGTAATCATATATCTTTGGAAGAAGGGGTGACTCTTGTCAGTGACAGAAAACAAGTACAAAAAAAAATCATTTCCAACTAAAATCTAAAGATTGCTAAATAATACTCCATCTAAAAACCTGTTAAAGAGAAGCAAATTATTTTTCTAAAGACTTAATAGAGCAAGATGTATGTAATTCTTACTGCCATGAACTGCTTATCCTGTGAAGGCATATAAATCATATTCACCCTGGATGTGAGGGTACTGCAGAAGCAATATACATGAAGTGCAAAATCTGCTCTGCTTTTAAAAAGCAGGGAGACAACACCCATCTCTTTAATCTCAAAGGAACATTAAAGTTCTTATGCCTTTCTAATTATGTCTTAATGTGAGCTGATTTTAGATCTGCCAATTAAAAAGCATGAAACCAACAGTTAATATGTTAGTCACTAGTCCCAGAAAAAAAGTTAGTTACTAAGTTATGCCTACCTCATGAGTTAGGTTTACAGCTGAATAGAAACAATCATTTTTTTCATTCTTACTTTCCCCTAATATACGCATATTTATTTCTTACAGAAAACCAGCTTCCTAAATCCTTCATGAGAAAACTGTGCAGTGTTGTTGCATGCTTAAAATACTAACTTATATGGGTCGTCCTTGGAGAGTAGGATAGAACTGCTCCTGTAAGTTCCTAAGACTAATTCTTTAGGGGAATTGAAAGCAAAATTGTTTCCCCAAGAGCAGCTGGAGGTTTCGAACTATAGGACATGGTACACTTCAAACTTCAAAAAAGGAGATGAAATAGCCTCCTTTCTTTTGGGGGCTCAAAAGCACTTGAAAATCAGAAGTTAAATCAGGCCATCAGCAGAACTGGATTGTGTAGTAGAACAATATTCCCGGATGTGGGAGCAAAGTTCCATCAATTCTTTTAATGAATAAGGTATTCAAGAGTTGAAAGGTCACAGATCAATAGATTTTAAGCTAATTCCTGAGCAGGCACAGCCCCTTGCCTCCCGGGGGGCCTGAAAAAAAGTTTTAACTACAACTTTATGCTTAAAATATTAAATTCAGTTAAAATAATCTGAGGAAAAGAATCCCATGCCTTAAACAAACTGACAAAACCCAACTAGAATGAATAACTATTACTTTCTGACTTGTTCTTTTTTTATACAAATATTAGATATGATCTACCTAAAATTCTCTTATCTACTCAATTTCCACAAAATCTAGATTTGCAAATTCTACTCTCTAGAGAAAACAAAATATAATTTGTATATGAATTAAAATTCTTTTCAGACTTTATAGCATATACTAAAGAAAAAAATGTGGCAACTAGTTATACAACATTCTTTACAACACACACACAACTGTAAAAAATCCATAAAATGTTCAACATCATAAAGGACTTAAAGTGGTCTTTAAGACGGTGCCCTCTGAGGAGAGCATCCGCTCACTTACTAAATGAATGTCCCTGAGAGGAACCAGTGAGTTCCCTTACCCCAATCTGTTCCATCGCCAGCACTTCTAGATTCATTGTCCCCTTCATCCGATGTAACCAAGAAGTCAAACTCCTTTAGGGCTTCTTTTGTATCTCTATCTTCACTGCTGTCAGGCAGTACTTTTTTCCTAATGATCTAATGAAAAACATGTTAAATTAAACTATTAGGATAGATTGTAGATATAAATTAAATAACAGAGATGGCACAGGACTGAGCAGTTTTCCTCTTCTTTTTTTATAATATGGAATGCTTCATGAATTTGCGTGTCCTCCTTGTGCAGGGGCCATGCTAATCTTCTCTGTGTCGTCCCAGTGTTAGTCAATGTGCTGCTGAAGCGTGCACTCTTTCTTCTCTGCATGGGTCTCTGAGTTGACAGTAACTAACAACAACGTAACAACACAGCCCTTTACCATTGCAAGAGAAAACACAATGTAATTATTATTATTCACATAAAGTGTAACTTTGCTGTATTACATACACAACTCCGTGAAAAACAGAGTTTTTAAAAGGTGTGTCTTTAAAACAGAACCCTAAACTTTCCTCAGTGTCCGATATGATGGTTTTTCAATTCACTGAGCATATATTAAGATTATTGAGACAGAAGACAGTTTAAGATATGAAAATATTAATTTATAACTTATTAAGGGGCCACAAGAGTGGGAGAATGGGGGAGGAAGGGGGAGAAAGGGAGCATATACCAAGGGCTTAAGTAGAAAGAAAATGTCTTGAAAAAGATGGCAACATACGTGCTTGATACAATTAATGATGGACTGTTATAAGAGCTATAAGCTCTCAATAAAATGATTTATATAAAAAATTATTGAAATTTACCTACTTCTAAGTACCCCTCAGATAGATGAAAAATGTCTCTTGATACACTGCATTATGAGACTCACAAGCAAACCTCACTTTTCCTGGGTGTGATCTGTGCAGTTTTCAGACATTCTTATCTAACCAAAGGAAGAGACACCATAAAACACTGAAGCTTCTTTGGAATAGAATTATGATGAAGTTTAAGTCTAGTGCATCATAAAACTTAAAAAAGCACAAAGAGTACAAAAGCACAAATCTGTACAAAATTTGACAGTACAAACTGTCAAATTTTAACAAGAAATGCTTGCATCAAGACTGATGTGAGAGTGGGTTTCCATCATTTCTACTGCCCTAACCTCCCATCATTTTTTTTTTTTTTTTAGGCATCATTGCCCTGGTGGTGGGAGTAGGAGGCCCAGCCTTTGCTCCTGTGAGTGGGAATTGAACCTCTATCCCAGTGGGCCGCAGTCCTGCGCACAACCACTACGCCACCGGGGCTCAGCCCTGTTTGAGGTCTTTTTTGTTTTATTCTATTTTTTTGTTTTTGGGGCATCACTGCCCTCTGGTGGTGGGAGTAGGAGGCTCAGCCTTTGCTCCTGTGAGCTGGAACTGAACCTCCATCCCAGTGGGCTGCAGTCCCGCGCACAACCACTACGCCACCAGGGATCAGCCCCACCTCCCATCATTTTCTCCGATAGCTCTATGTCTCATTTTTACAGTTAGGCGTAGGTGTGGACTTTTTGCTCCAGAGGCGCTTCCTGAATGACCTCATTAGTCACCTCCCAAAGAGTTCAGGAAAACTGGTTTGCCATTTTTTTCAATACATAGACTCAATATCCTGTATTTCAGGAGTTTACTACTTTTCTACATCCGAGTTAAGAATAGCCTTACCCAGTCAAATTTTAACAAGGAATTGTATGAGCCATTTGAGATTATAAAGGTTCAAGAGACTTACAAAAGACTAGACTGTCCAGAAACACACCCTAGAGTAACAAATACCTGGCTTGTGCGACCTTGTTACCGGGTTCCTAATATTACTTATCAATCATGGCACTTTTTATCAGAGATCCATTACAGTCTCAGAAATCCACAAAGCCGACTTTAGGAAGTCACTGCCAATAAATAGAACAGTGTTGATAAACTACATAAAATCTACCTTGGTAGACATACAATTCAATATGAGAAATTACTGAGGAATTACTGATGGTGGAATAAACTATTAATATTTAGAATCCATCCAGAAATCAAGACATACTTTCATGTTTACAGCTTTTGCCAATACAGCAAACTTATTAAAGAAACATAAAAAGGCAACATTAGTATAGATTATTAACAAAAGCCAAGCTGAATGTTTAAAGTACGCACAATCACATGTAAAAACATGTTTTCCAAGGGAGCCAGATTAAGGCAAAGAAGTGTCTCTGAAGACTTACAAGACGCTGATCCTCAGTTTCACAAGTAGAACAACAATACTGCCTAATGCACGTTCTTCCACTCTGAAGGCTCTAGCTTCTCCTTTCCCTAACCCTGATGGGGTCTGATAGCAATAATTCAGAAAGATACCCCACCACCACCACCATCTGACAGAAGGTACTGGCTCTCTTGCATGACAAAAAGGGCAGGATTAATCCAGAAGTGTCTGGAATCTCAACTTGAAAATAAAAAAGTATCTTCAGCATTCATTAGTGCTAACTCTAGGCCTGAGTCAAAGTGCTAGCTCTGAAAAAAACAATCTGTTCTGAGGCATCTTTTTCTCAGGAAAACATTACAAAGAAAGGTGGTAAGTAAGGAAGATATGGCAGCCCAGTCATTTGCACAGTATCTAAAATATCTTGAAAGGGAAGGAATCAATATTCTTCTCCTTCCTGTTGGTTGATTGTCAATAGTCCTTTAAAATGTTTCTCAATACTATGAAAGATAAACTAACTCTGTGTCCATATACTCTCCCTGCCCTGTCCCCAACTCATTTGTGGCAGGACAAGATGTGAATGTATTTCTGGTGGGGATTAGAGCAAAAAAATTCTTCAAGAAGAAAAATGACTTGATGGTATTACAAGTATTAGAAGAAGAGGTTCATAGTAAAAGGACTCTGCATGAGGCTGTTAGTGACCTACCTGTGGCTATCCTTACCTTGGCCATAAATTTTTTTTAATGGTCAAGTTTATTTCAAGGTGGTGCTAAGATAATGTACTGCTATAGAAATTAAGCAAAGATAGTCTCTGAGTTGGCACTGGGTTGCTGGCTAATTTCTACAACAGAAAGCCTGTCTGACCACAAGGCAAACTTGTGAGACAGGCATTTATTTTACACATAGTCAGAATAGCAGATTTCTAGCTATCTAGAGCCTGTCTGCTCTGATTATGCAGCAACAATCCACAAAATATCTGCTTATCCATAGACTGGATAAAACCTGCTGGCAAAAAGGCTATAAACTGCTCTCTTCCTCAGAGCTCTTCGGTCTACAAAGGGTCCACTGCTGTTTGAAGACCAGAATTTAGGTCCTTTATGCTCTCTCCTCCCCACCCCTAAGCCCCACCACTCTCCTAGGAGTTCCCTTACTTCCTTCCCCTTGGGGTGGCTGCTAGTGTACCTGTGCCTCCAGACCTCCCAATAAAGCGTATGTTGTGCAACACTGCCATCTTGTGGACATCACTTTTGCAATCAGTTCTTGACTCCACTGGACTCACTACAAGTATTTAAAACCGATGTCTATACCACGCATATTTTTTCAATCAACAAAAATGGAAAACTGTCTGAGTTAATTTGAGGTACCTGCTCACCTGAAAATCTAAAACAATAAATTATACTTTCAGTAACAGCTATTACTTACAATAATGGGAAGAGGAGGGTCTTAAGTTCAGACAATCGCTACCCAAAAGAAAACTAAGCTAGGAACAGCAATATGATGTACAACAGATTTTAAAGTCAAACAACCTGAAACAACTTTAAGAAAAAATCAGTCATTATGCACAAATAATGAGAGCATAAGCACAAGAAGATAAGCTTAACAAATATTTTGCCTGTGAGTCTGTCAAGATTCTAGTATAGTTGGGAATTTAGAGAGAATGACACCCCTGCACCTGGTGCAAGAATAGACTACCTTTACAGAGAGCAGTTCAGAAGGCTCTGACATGTCACTGTTGATGCCGTTCGGTGCATCCAGTCAATTTCAACTCCTAAGGGCCCTCTGGGAGAGCAGCAGTGCCTGTGTGCTTCGAGGCCGTCCTCTTCAGGAGACCACTTTGCCAGGTCTTTCTCCCACAGGGAAGCTGCTTAAGTTTAAACCGACAACCTTTTGCTAAGAATCTCAAAGCTTACTCACTGCACCACCAGGACTTCTTGGAGACCATCTAGTAACTTACATATTCATAATCATGATCGTCATAGATTTTTTTCTTGCCCCCCAGTGAATTAAGACATATGTTATCTATTTGTTTGAATCAGGAAAATAAGCATAAAGTTCAAATAAAACCCATGATGGGGCTTTACTATAAGCAGAGTTCTTACTATATGAATAGTGGTCTGGAGGGGGAAAAAAATCATCTTAAAGTAATAATCTATTAAGAAGCAGATTGAGCTCAGGAAGCTAAGGGCATTGAGAACAGAGCACACTTAGAGAGCACTTGATAGCTAAAAAATAATTTTCATATATTCATATAGTATCTCAATGTGCTCCTCATAAAATACTCTGGGGATAAGATGGGTATTTTGTTTGTTTGTTTGTTTGTTTTGGGCATCACTGCTCTCTGGTGGTGGGAGTAGGAGGCCCAGCCCCACTGCTGGAATTGAACCTACGTCCCAGTGGGCCGCAGTCCCGCACACAACCACTACGCCACCAGGGCTCAGCCCAATGGGTATTTTTTATATTATCCATTTTATAAACGGAAAACTAAGACTTAAATACAGATACCAGTGGCAGAACTGGAATTTAAACACAAGGCTTCTGAGGCTAGGTTTGGTTATTCTGTATTACCTTATTCTCCTCCTCTTATTAAATAAATGTGAAGAAAGGAATGCCAGATATTTTCCTGAACAAAGGGAAATATGTCCTCATATCTTACTTCAACAAAGGAGAAGGAAGAAAGAGAGGGGATGGGATGGCAGGAGGAGGTAAAGGGGAGAAGCAGCAGTGAGGACACCTCTTATGCCAGAACACAACGGTAAAGTTTTAGAATCTGATAAACCTCTTACCCAAACAACAGAAGAACCTGGAACAATTATGAAAAAATCTAATGAAAGACTTTTGAAAACACAGATGTTCACAGAACGTGTCTTCCCGAGCACCCCTGACAAGCATGGCATCAGGGAGAGCTCATGCCAGCCCCCATCAGACACCACGATGAACCTGTCAGTTCGACTGTTTTACCGCAGCCAATGACCCTGCACTGTTACATCTCGCAGTGTTTGCCACAATACCTAGCCCTATATAAGGTTGTCATTGTAATGACTTATCAAAGAGTAGTAAGGACTTAAGAAAGAAAACTCTACATATTTTTAAATTAAAAATCAATAGTGAACACAAAGTTCTCCCAAATTAATTTTGGGAGTGAAAAGTGATATGAGAGGGGAAATTTATATTTTAAAGTGTAGATTACTTTTTAAGTATACATTCTGTCCACTAAAAAAATTTACATGAGCCAAACTATCCAACTCACTGTTGAAGTATCAATGACGCTTTTTTCTCTTCCATCAGTATCGTCATCTTCATCTTCATCACTGAAATCCGCAGCTGCGGTCTCAAGGAATTTGAAATTATCCAGGACGGAGGCAGAATCTGTTAGCTCGGATTTTCTGGTTAAAACATGCACATCTTATTGGTCAATCATTTTTAACAAATACTAATTCAAATGTTGTATTTACTTCTGTTTATATTGTGACCATGGTCCCCACCCCCACCCCAAACTAAATGATGGTTCCCACAGGCTCTAATTAAGAGTAATAAAATGTCAAAGGCAAAAGCCACTGCCCTTGTTGAGGCAAGGCTGATTCATAGTCATTCCCTGTGGTTCCTGAGGCCCTTGTTTAGAGGGCAGAAAGCCTCGTGTTCCTTCAGAGGTGGTGCTGGTGGTTTCAAATTGCTGACCATGCAGATCACAGTCCACCATGACCTGGCCTTCTACTGAGCAATAAAGAAAGTGGCACATCTTAAAGTACTCTACAATCATAGAGTGTCTCTCTGTAGTAGGCGGACTTCCATGATTCACCAACTCTGTAATACCAGATGACCCATCCGTCTAACAAATAATTTATCCCTCTTAGTATTATTTTGTTCTGTAAATTAAACTTAATGTACTATCTCACATCTTTTAAACTCACTACAATTCTCCCTCTGACCTCTTACCTAAGTGTCTAAAATAAAGAAAATAACTAGTAAGCATGTTGCTTTCTCTACATCAATCTTCTGTTTCTGAAGAGGCAAATTTTTTTAAAAAATGGTAAAGACACTAAAGCTACTAAAAATAAATATTGGTCCATTTAATATCTCTACAAGAGTTGCTCCATGTTGGTGCTGTTTACTGCTGAGTAATGGTTAATAAACCCATTAATCGTTTTGGAAATGATTGCATTTAGTTTCTTGGAAGTAATTTAGAAAACAAGGAGCAACAGTTATGGGCTTGACTGCTATCCAAGAAGCTGGCCTTTCAAACTCCCTCACCAGCTCCTCAGAGAAAGAAGTAGCAATCCGCTCTCCTAACAATCACAGGCGGCCAAACAGCTCAGGGAGGGCACTTCTACTCTGCCACACGAGGGCTAGGAGTCGGAAATGATGAGAAGGCACACAACAAAATTTAGTCATCAGTTTCCTAGTGGCCAGAAGATGAAAATATTTCCTGGTTTCTTAGCAAATGTTCGAGATAAGAAGGAACTGTCTTAAAAATTTTAGTTATAACTATCATCAAAAATTTCAAGATAAATGATGTAAGAGCCATTCTTTTGTCGTTCCCAGGTCCATTCCCAGTTCCCACCTATACATGACAGGTTCAGAAGAGTACACTCTTTAATCAGACTCAAAAGACAGATGCACAAACAAAAAACAAGAATGATATCTGTGGAGGTTTTTAAAAGGAGAATCAGCCTTCGCGGTGAAAAATATAATGGGCATAATACTTTCATGGTCTAGCGCTACATCATGAAATTACATCCATCAAAATAAAGTCATTTAATTACATCCATCAAAATAAGGTCATTTAATCTTATGGATTTAGAAAAGCTAAATGACAGCTTTGGTTTGTTTTACGAAAATCACATTTTTTCATCTTTACATTAATCTCGTGAGTTTAGTTCATGTGCCAAATAACAGGAATTATACACTCACTGAAAATCTAATACAGCTCAATTGATAATTTTTCTAAATATAAACACAGTAAACTCAAGTCACATCATATACTCAAACTTTCACAGAACCTTTGGTATTTGGTTAATTAAGAATTATGCCATTTTTTTTTAATGGAGAAGGATCTCCTTACTGAAATATTCCTGTTCCATCCAAAATGGATTATGTGATTGAATGCCAAATGACTCAAAGAGTCAAGTAAAATACCTCAAAATGCTAGTGAATTTTTCACACTTAGATATTCTATAACTTAGAAAGATATATTTAAAAATATTTTAAAATCAAATATATATATTTTAAAATCAGATAATGACTTACAGCATTATTTGGCAAAAGTGGCTTTTAGGTTTCATTTGTAAGGAATGAGATATTTGCATGATTTCTATGTCATCAACAGTGAAATTCCAGTTTTACAGATTTGTATTTAATTTTCAATTGAGGCAACTTATGAAGTTCTAGTAAAAAGTGACTGAGTACCAAGGTATTAAAATTTGTAGCATATATGTAAATTTTGAATAAAAATTCCCTAAGTGGAAAATTATAATCTAAAATTAAAACAACCATTATAACTGCTGTTGGGCAAAACTTGACTCCTTATGCATTTTCCTTTAATAAAATAAATTAAAATTTTTATATCACTATCTAAAAAGTATATAACACATAAAACAAAAATTTCATAAAAACTAAATTATAGGCAAAATACTTTCCAGAAAAAAATACTTACCCAATCATTCCTGTCTCTTTAACTCCAGCCTCTGTGCCATTTATAATCGAGTCCTGGTTTTTGTCATCTTCCTTGTCGGTGACATCACTTGAAAAGCCCAACAAAGCTCGCACTCGCTTGGATTTCACATCTAGGATGGTGTCTGTGTAACCTACCTCTTGCAGGTACCTGTATAAAAAAAGATCCTTACGATTCAGTCATACTGGCATCTATATTCTGTAGTCCAATATGTAAATAAAATACTTATTTAAATTCCTAGCCTGTGTAAGACTCTTAACAATATAGTACTGTGCTAGCGAGGCTTGTAATAAATAATTTTCCAGCTGCAGATGGGGCTGTCTCTTGCAGTACCAGCCTCTTCAGTCACTGAGAAAAGTCAAAGAACTCTACAATACACCATTCATTACACTTAGCATGAGGAGCTGGGCCTTAATACACCTAATAGCATATTCTTTCCTCTTCAAGGCAGGATTGGAGAAAGCTAACTCCCAGATTCTACTGAATTATCTTATAACCATATTCCAATAGATTTAAAGAAAAACTTCTGGTGGAAAGTATCATTGGATTGTATTAAATTTACAGAAAGCATTTTAGCATATAGGGTTTTCTCCACAAAAAGTCATGTCTATAAAAGGGAAGTTCTAACCTAAGACAAATCTAATACATAAATTATTGGCTGCTATTGGGTAAAGCTGCTCCATAAGTTTTGAAGGCTGTAATTTTTTAACCTCAGTTTTTATTCTTTTCCTTAAATCATTTTATTGGGGCTCGAACAACTCATATGACAATCTATACATCCAATAATTGCATTAAGTACATTTGTTGCCATTATCATTCTCAAAACATCTGCTTTCTACTTGAGCCCTTGGCAACAATTCATTACCCATCCCCTTACGAACCCTTGATAACTTATAAATGATTAGTATTTCATGTCCTACAATGACCAATGTCTCTCTTTACCCACTTTTGTATTACCTGGCCCCAGGGAGAGGATTTTGGTAAATCATTGGGATTGGTTCCCCCTTCTCCCTCACCTTCTCCTTACCTTCCTGTTACTGCTACTCTCACTATTGGTCCTGAGGGGGTTATCTGTGCTGGATTTCCTGTGTTTCCAGCTCTTATCCGTACCAATGTACATTCTCTGGTCTAGCCAGATTTGTAAGGTAGAAGTGGGAACATGATAGTGGTGGGGAGGAAGCACGTAAGAACTAGTGGAAATTTGGTTGCTTCATCGTTACTACCTTGCACCCTGACTGGCTCATCTCCTCCCTGTGACTCTTCTGTAAGGGGATGTCCAGTTATCTACAGATGGGCTTTGGGTCCCCAGTTTACATTCCGCCTCATTCACAATGACATTATGTTTTTGTTCTTTGATGCCTAATAACTAATCCCTTCAACACCTAATGGTCACACAGGCTGAACAAGCCCATGTGGGCTTTGTTGCTTCTGAGCTAGACAGCTGCTTAGTTATCTTCAAGCCTTTAAGACCCCTGTTGTAATATCTTTTGATAGCGAAGCACCATCAGCTTTCTTCATCACATCTGTTTATGCACCCATTTGTCTTCAGCAATGACATCGCAAAGCGCATCATAGAATTTAAGTTTAAGGGCTGAGCCCTAGTGACGTAGTGGTTGTGCGTGGGACTGAGGCCCACTGGGTTGGAGGTTTAAATCCAGCAGCGCTCTCCAGGAGCAAGGCTGGGCCTCCTACTCCCACCACCAGGGGACAATGATGCCCCCCCCCCAAAAAAAAAAAGAATTTAAGTTTAATAGAACAAAGTGTTCTTGCATTGAGGAAGTACTTGAGTGGGGGTCCAATGTCCGTCTGCTACCTTAATATGAAGCCTATAAACATATGCACATAAATCTATTTCCCCATCGTCATGTAAATATATCTAGCTTTGTACACCCTATTCAGACCTCTATCAATGTCCTTTGCCTCCTAGTTCTTTCCTTTACTTCCTTTTACTTTCCTCTAGTTCCATTATCTTGAAAACTGCAATTTTACAGAAGCAGCACTTCCACAGAACTTCTGGAGGTTCTGACCAATCATTTGGTTAATAGTATATAGCACACGAATTTCAATTAAAGTTGTTGGGTATACGGTATGTTTGTATGTGTGCATACATGTATATTTGATGCAGTGTTATGAGCATACAAAGCGTATATCAAGTTTTTTACTAAGAACTGCAGCCAGGTTTAAAACCTTTTTCTGCCACTTTTATTTAACTTTGATTCTTTTTTAAAAATTTCTGGCAATTCATTTTACTAGGGGCTCTTATAACTCGGCTCATAAATTGCAGCATGGATATTTGTACATATACTGCCATCATCATTTCCACAAGATTTTCTTTCTGCTTGAGCTCTTGGTATCAAGCTCCTCTTTTTGCCCCTCCCTCGCCCATCCTACCACCATTGTGAACCCTTGATAATCTATAAATTATTTGTATTTTCATATTTTACACCATCTGTTGTTGCCCTGCACCCATGTTTCTGTTGCTCGTGTGTCGCCACCCACCCCACTGGTGAGGATGGGGTTGTACATCAAATCATTTAGATTGGTTCTACCCTTTCTTCCCTTCACCTTACCCTTACTCTCATGGCATCCCTACTCTCTGTTCAGAGGGATTTATCTGTCCTGGATTACATGTGTTGGGAGCTCTTATCTGTACCAGTGTACGTACTCTGGTCTAGCTGGATTTGTAAGGTAGAACTGGAGCCATGACAATGAGGGGAAGGAGGTCATTAAAGAACTAGAGGAATGCTGGATGTGTTGTCTTTTTTTTTTTTTTGCATCACTGCCCTGATGGAAGTAGGTGGCCCAGCCTTGCTCCTGGAGAGCTGCTGTTGGATTTGAACCCTCAACCTTTTGGGCTGCAGTTCCGCACACAACCACTATGCCACCAGGGCTCAGCCGGGTGTGTTGTCTTTAACTTTGATTCTGAAGCTCATTTAGTCCCTAAAATATGTATACCTGGCATAGTCCTTAGGATATGAAAAGCAATACCTACTCATAACAAAAATTTTCTAAAAGAGACCGAAAGTATCAATCACCGGAATACAAAAGAGGGAAATGTCAATAATCATTGTGAATGACAAAAGTTAGACACTGACCACAAGGAAGCATCAAATTTACCTAATTTAAAAAAAAGACAAAGAGGGCTGAGCCCCGGTGGCGTAGTGGTTGTGCGCGGGACTGCGACCCACTGGGACGGAGGTTCAATTCCCGCTCACAGGAGCAAAGGCTGAGCCTCCTACTCCCACCACCAGGGCAGTGATGCCTAAAAAAAAAAAAAAAAGACAAAGATAGATAATAACCAAATTTATTTTAACTTTTAGTTTTAATAGCTATTACAGATGAAATAGATCACACAAAGGTAAGTGAAAATGATGAAGTGTATCTTAGCAAATACTTGCTTTTTCTAATATTATACAAAACTAGTAAGATTTTTAAAATAAAAATGTGAGCATATAAGTACCTGAGTTACCACATTTTTAAGTTAATGACTTAAACACTGACAATGATCTGCTTTAGTGTTTTTCTTTTGCAGAGGGACAGGTACATCTTATTCTGTGTGATCTGTACTACATATAATATTGCAGCAAATAATCTGCTGATGTTACCATTCTCAAATGGCAACTAACAGTGAAAATGTTTTGTAAATGATGTTTTAACATCAGAACTGACTTCCAACACAGTAGCTGGGACCTCACTACAAGTCAGGTCTGAACAAACCAATTTTTGCAGACTAATAGAAAGGTGTTACATTTATCTATTTTAAAGAGCTCATACTTTATAATTGACATCGGCAGGGAAATCAGGTAGCATATACATATGTTTTCAAGACTGAGAGGCATGGGACTTTTGACATAATGGGGAAGCAGGCAAGCGTGCTCACTAGACCTTCAACATTAAAAACACAAGTGCTCTAATGAAGCTGACACAATGATCCCTGCGCTTCAGAGCAATTGACACAGAAAGTAAATGAACACCAACTAGGAAAATTGGCAAGACAGGGGACAGATGGAGGAATTCTCAATAAGTCTGATATAGTATAACATCTTGAACATTCATAAACAACTGGCAAACTGATGGCTGGCAATGAGAAAGGTGGGAATCTTTCTCCCCCACATTGTTCTGGCAACCCCCCCCCCCCCCACTCCACTCACCCCGAGGCCAGGAACACTTCAACCTCAGGCTCCACTCCAAAAAGCCAATGCTCTACCTGAGGTCAGAGCCTCACCCTAATGCCTGGTGCACCCTTCTGCACCCCCAATTTCAAAGGCATTTGAATCCCCTCCTATTAGCTCAGAATATGCAAGGCCACATTGTACTCTCCTCCCTTGTTCTCCCCCTTCCCCACTAGACAGAGGGACAGGTACTCTTTCCATAACCAATCATTTTGCCCCAAACTACCTTTTGTGTCTCAAAGAAATTTTTTCAGGTTACAAGCACCCTGGCTTCAGCCATT